>CAUYQG010127803.1:0-48417 GCA_963574415.1 Tarsius wallacei
AGCGCAGAGTTAGGAAAGAAGTTACTTTTAAGAAACTGGCTGCCAAATTGGTCTGGCTCTGTGTTTGAGACAAACAATTAAAAAATCTTTTAATGAAATATTGATTTTATCAAGCACATCAAACTAAAGGCAAATGTACCACGGTGGCATGATTAAAAAAATAACAATATATTACAGGTAAACTAAGATGAATAAGTTAAGTGGTCAGTTTGTGGTGCAAATTGGAACCATATATCACAACCTTTCATTATATTACATTACTGCTAGGGTACAGAATATGGAAGTTGATTGAATGGTAATGTCATATTAGTAGGAAGCTTTACTCTGCTTCCATTGACGGTGAAATTTGGAGGTAAAAAGAGATTATTTCCATAACAAAAGTTTCTTAAAAATATCTTTTAAGTGAATGTGACTGATAACCAAGAAGCCCGTGGCACCCTGAAATTGCCCTTCCCAGATCTCGCATGAAGCAATGAAGGGATCTGTATTAATTTTAAACCTCCCTTTGATTGGGTGAACCTGTCTCCGTTTTGTATGACATTGTTGCCACAGGTCATTGCCTGGTGCGGTGTACCATGAAACAAACAAATAGAAAAAGGCACCTTCTGGCACTTTAAGTCTCACTGCCATCTGACTACTACCCTGGTGGTTCAGAATGATGAAAAGCAGAGGCTTGGAGAAATCTTCCTATGGTTAGATTGGGAAAAATGAGCATGATGATCACATGTACTGGGAAGGGCAGGAGAGACAGCTGAAGTCATCTCAGAACTCAAGAGAAAAGGAGAAGACAAGAGGTCACAATTATATTCTAGTATCACACTCCCTTTCACAGAGATCTGATATATTCAGTTTGTTCTTGTATGGTGCTTAGGGAAGTTCTAATTAAGGGAAGAAAGAATTTTGACACTTGTGAAGCAGAGATCAATATTTAGCACTATAATCAGCAATTCCTGATGGTTTGACAATGTCACTATTCACACTGTAACTATCCATTATTCTCTCAGAGAGGAAAGCCAGGCAGAGGCTAACAGGCTTATGGCAAGCTATCATGAATCACGTAAAGCAGTGTCTTATTCCCTTCTATTTGTCTTGCTTTTCATCTTCATTCATCCTTATAAAGAAGCCTCTACTGCCACCAGCCCTGAAACGCCATCCTATCTCTGAACTGCAACAACAGAAAACAAAAACAGTTTCTAAAGATGTCTACCATATAAAGCACAATAGCTACTTTCCAGATAAATGGGTGAGAAAAAAGGAGGTGGTGGCTGTTTATTCTTTGAAAACACACACTGTAGACTTCCTTTACATTAAACCCAAAGGGACTCTATTAGCTACTAGAAAATATTAATTTAAAACACTTTGGGGGGAGGTTATGTTTACAATAAGTTACAGGTTTTGAATATATTGATCTCACTTTTCACCCAGACTAAACAGTATCTGCCTTATAACAAAGAAAATCCCACCCTCTCAGAATTGAACCAAACTCTGTGTTTAATTTTCTGTTGGCTCTAGAGGTGAAATTGTGATACGATATCACAATAGCTAGTCACCTTAACTTTAGGGAGTGAGTAGATGATAGAGTTCTGTGTTCAAGTTTTATCCCATGAAAGATTTATCAAGCTGTAAATCTTCCTTTATGTTCATAGGATATAAAAGAGTTTAAGCTTGTAAGGCACCTCCCCCATCCTTCCTGCTCAGATTTCTTCTAAGAAGTCTGTTATAAAGTCCACTGAATGTAATTTTGCTTCTATTTCAAAAGTTACATGTGTGGTTTTCATATCATAATAATCAGCGGTCATTTTAGCACATTTAATACCAATCCAAAAAACAAATTCATTTGAGTTCAGATAAAATGCATTCTATTGCTTCTTTTAGCAAATTCTAAAATGCTAGTCTCTGTTCTTTTGAAAATATTAAAAATCATGCTAAGTCTAGTGAATTAAAAATTAATCATCAGATAAATTATTTCAAGATTCATTTTATGTATTTTTGCACATTAGATTTTGATTGGAGAGCATGTACTTAGAAAACTTAAAGAAATAAACACCCTGTAAAACGTGATGGAATAATTTGACTCCAATTTACATAAAGAACATTATTTCCAACATTTCTCATAACATTTGTGGGCGTGCAGCATGCGTTGTATGACTGTAGGTGGAAGTGAAAGACCTGGTGTCTTGCATTTCAAACTGTCAGCTGATCCTCACTGCTCTATTCCTGTTTAAGTGAGATGCTGACACAGGCTCACACACTGACTATCCCAAGTAGCACTAATTAAGGGCTGTCCAACTGTGCTTTCTGTTGAGCAGTTTGCTCCAGTGGGTGACAGGAAACAGCCTGAGCTCTGTCTGCGGAATGACATAACAAAGAAGGTTTTTAAAAAAAAGAACACAGATCTGGTGGGCTGAATAAAAAGACCTAAGAGAGATCTAACTTGCCTATTTGTTGCTATGAATGTATAATTTTAGATTAAGAAAACTTGCTAAGTCACTGTTTATTGTAAGGTTATTATGGCACTTCTTGTTGGAATTAGTAATAATTATACAGGAGGAATGTATATTAATAGGGAACTTGGGGACCAAACATTCCTCTTATTCAAAAGGTTATCAATAAATCTCTTTTTGAAAATGGTGGTCAAATGTCATCATGGTGTAATAACATTATTTGTAACATGAAGAATTTACCTTAAAAAACAAAGATCTGAAGGGAATTGTCCCCTTGGGTATGACTGTGAAAGTCAATCTATTAGTGACCAGATTGATTAAGAAAGTCTTATCAAAAATAAAAAAAGAGAGAGAAACCAAAATAAAAATTCCAACAAATTAGGAAGTAACAAGAGTAATATTAACTGTAATTTCCTTCCCTGCATTTATTTTCTTTAAAACACCAATGAATTCAAATCTGAAATTTAGTTTTACTCTCCACTTCCTTTAAAAATAACCCCACACATGGGGTCTTAAGAAAATTGCATTTAAATGAGCCAAGTATTTCTCATGGCATTATATCATTAGTTGGGAGAATCATAGATCAGCATGGATGTATGGTCAAAAGTAACAGGGAAAAACAGCAAAGTGTGTTCTCAGTGTGTTACTGTGTATTATAATGAGGGCATCATCACTATCTTCATCATCTATCAGAAGACATGAGACTTAGAGACAAAACTGAATGCAGAGTGAATTTCTTGACAGCACTAAGCGATAACGCCTCCTGGCTGCTGTGGTGTGCTTGAGAAATTGGCTGGCCCACTACTGTCCTTTTACAATGGTTTCATTTAATTGTAATCCAAAGATCAAAGGTCTGTAACTCTTTAACCAAATTCCAATGTCTGCCAAATTCAATAGCTGTCATTCTTATAGAAAAAGGCAGTGTAATATGTGTGTCCTGATCTAATTTTATAGAAAAAGACACAATTTACATACTGTTTATTTAGTTAAGTCCCTAAAATCAATACCTTTGTCTGTACCTCTTTTGTTTAAAATACATCATGACATGGCAAACGGCTATATAAATGAATTTTTCTAAACCACACGCATTGTTAATGTCTCTCTATTGCACGTTCAAAAAAGAATAGTTGAAATCATAGCATTTTATAGATCAACCTAAATGTATTTTAATATTGGATTACTAAAGAATGTTAAGTTTTACATTTCTAAAATTATAAATTTTGTTTGAAAAGGTCAGTCATTTTCCTGTGCCACATTTACCAACAGGAGGATATATTTCAACATTAAAATAAAAGGAAAAGTGATTATATTCAATATTAAGGGAAAATAATTCTTAAAAATGTGTTTCTGTAGCAATAAACAAACAAACAATGATGAACTACTAAAAAAGTTTCTGAATGGAATAGCAGTATTCCCCAAAAAGAAATACCCACTTAGGGCTGATAAGAAATAAATTATTTCAAATAGTTACCTTAGAGATTTTTATTTTCTATTTTGATTCAAGGGGTACATGTCAGGTTTGTTACATAGAAATATTGCATGATGGTAAGGCTCGGGCTTCTAATGAGCCTGTCACCCAGGTGGTGGACATGGTATCCAGTGGGTGGTTTTCTGCCCTTATCAACCCTTCAAATAATTATCTTATAAATTAACCCACAATTAATTATACCTGAGAAATAAAAACATGGTTTTGTTTTTACTGTTAGTGTCATAGACATTTCTTTACTGACATTCCTATGGCCATGGTAGTATTTGTTTGAAATGTGAAGCAAATGACTATCTTTAGAACAATTTTTTTCAACTCTAAGAATAGCTATTTATGTGTTAATTTTGCATTTTTAATGACATGTGGCTTTTATATTTTGATTAGCTCTTTAGAATAATTTTCTTCTTTCATTGTCTCTGGCATGTTACCATAATTAGCTAGCAAGTTTAAGCAAGATGGATCTAAGTGACACAGACATCTTTGATCATATGACAGTGAATATTTAAACATGTATAAGTGGAAACCTACATAGTCACTTCTTTAGTATAATTTGATGATCTTGTTGCTTGAAAAGCCTAAAATTTGATGTTGTTCCCATTTCAGTTTATTAGATCTAAATGGTCAATGTATTTATATATGTTATCTTTTATGAGATATTGAGCATTTAGTTTTCTGCTAACTTTATTTATTTATTTATTAGAGATGGGTCTCATTCTGTCATCCAGGCTGGAGTGCAGTGGTGCAATCATAGCTCATTGCCTCAAACTCCTGGGCTCAAGTGATTTTCCTGCCTCAGCTTCCCAAGCAGCTAGGATCACAAACATGAGCCACTGAACCTGGCCAACTTTATTTTTCTAGGAAGATTTTTTTTCCAAGCTGAAATGAGGATACATCTTTTAAGAAACCTAAACCATGTCTCCTATGAAACCTAAACCATGTATCTCCCACATAAGGACAATTACCAAACCCAAATATTGTACCCTAGTGTTTTCTTTCCCCCTTAGTATGAGGCAATGGACTTGAAGAGTTCCAATGAAGGAGACAGCTTGGGTGGCACTGAGGACCAAAATCAGGGGTTCTAATGTTTTTATTTACACTTCAAATTTTTAATTCCATTACTTTGCATTTAATCTTGGTAAAATTACTCTTCTATTTTTTAGTTCATTTGCATAGACTGTACGCTTTCACTATAATCTAGTCCTTTCCTCTTGGTATTTTAGGTCTTGGTATTTAAGTTCATAGACATGTTCTAATGCATTCTGGTTAGTGTGGACGTCAGAAAACCCTCCTTCCTCCAATAAAGAAAATATTTTGGGACTTTTCATGCTTCAAGCAAGAAAGTTTTTGCTGGGGAACTTATGACCATAGTAGTTTATCTTAATCATAGGACATTTCTAAGGACCTGTAATTGCCACAGTTCATCCATGAATATCTACTTATCCATTCATCTTCCTACCCATCCATCCATCTAATGGTTATTGGATGTTTTCTATATGCTAAGCATCATGATAGGAGTTGCAAAAACAAGGTGAACATATCAACCTCTCTTAAGAAATTCTTGTGAAGAAGATAGTCACATAAAATAACAAAAAGCCCTAACTATACAATTTGACTAGAGCTATGTTTCCATGTATTTTTTCAAATTAAACTATATATATATATATATATATATATATATATATGTTTTGAGTTGGAGTCTCACTCTGTCGCCCAGACTGGAGTGCAGTGGCCGCTCCCGGCCACCGCAGCCTCGACCTGCTGGGCTCCAGCGATCCTTCCGCCTCAGCCTTCCAAGTAGCTGGAACTACAGGCGCACGCTACCACGCCCAGCTAATTTTTGATTTATTGTAGAGATGAGGTCTCGCCAAGTTGCCCATGCGGGTCTCGAACCCGCAGGCTCAGGCAATTCACTCACCTCAGCCTCCCAAAGCGCGGGATTACAGGCTGAGCCACCGAGCCCGGCTTAATTTATATTTTTAAGGGTAGTTTTAGATTCAAAGAGAAGTTTAGAAGGCACTGAGATTTCCCATACACCCCCTGTCTTGATATATGCACAACCTCCCCTATTATCCTTATCCCCCATTAGAGTGATACATGTGCTACAATTGATGAACCTACATTGACACATCATTATCATCCAGAGGTCATAGTTTACATTAGGGTTCACTCTTTATGTTGTACATTCTATGGGTTAGGACAGATTTATAATGACATATATTTGCCTTTATAGGATCCTAAACATGAGTTTTACTGCCCTAAAAAAATCTCATGTACTTAAAAAATAATTTACATATTTTGATAGACTGGAGTTTCAAAGTTGTCTGATAACTTGGCACATATATATTATTTCCTGAATCTGAAAAATAAAACAGTGCTAATACGGGGGAAATGAGTGCTGGTGATTCATCTAGCTTTCTGGCTGCTTTTAGGAGATGACTGTCTCATGTTAACTTGAGTGGAAGCAGTTGCTTCTGAAGAACCCAAAAGTTGCTATTTTCCCCAGTCTCACACTGGAGAAGAATGATCAAAATACCACAGAGCTATGGTGTTTATAATTTGTTTTCATTGTATGATTAAGCTTTAAATACATGGATAATTGACAAAACTTTAAGCCACTTAACAATGGTATGCTAAGAATCATGCACTTATCTCTGGATTTGATTCCCTTCCATTTTATATGTATATGATTTGTTTAAAACATGAATTCAGGAAATCCGTTAGAGCATTTTTTTTTTAAGAGGTAGCTCTTGCATTCTCATAGTCTAGATAAAGAAAAGTGCTTCTGAAACAAGGCAGATTATGTCATTTTTAATAGTATAAACAAAATCCCAGAGTACCCTATGCATTTCTTGATGATACACTCATATTAAGTTTTACTTTTCAGACCCTGGAGCATGAGCAGAGCAGCAAATGTCTCCTTCAATGTCGCACAGTAAATGAGCTTAGACTCCTATTCTCAATGCAATGTTTCATTCACTAGTCCACATACCTTTTTTGTGTGTGACCTAGTGTCCTCCTAAAATTCCTCCTTCTCTTTCTTTATGACTCCATGTTCCTCTTAATAGGTATATTTGCTCAGTTCCTTGAATTTTTTCAAAGCTTTATTGCATTAGTTCTTATGGCTTTTTCTGGGGCCAATCCATAAGGTGATTTGAGAGCAGTTCTTTTTATTCCCCGTAGGTAATAAGAATGAAATAATTAATATCACTCAAAATATTTTTCTTTGAAAATTAATTCTTATTTTAATTTTGTAGGATGTACACTACTTTGTTCATTACTTTAATAGAGTGCTATAATTATACTATAAGTGGGCAATAGCATATTAGAAAATTGGGTTTACTGATATAACTAGGAAAATCTTTTTTGTTGTTACCATTAACAATTCACAAAATAGGAAAATGTTAAATAAGAAGACCTTTCTTTAAGGATGAAAAAATGGGAAATAGGGGGCAGAGGGCCCCCACTTATTTAATCCATTTGACAGATTGTGTTAAATTTAAAATCTTGAGATGTTGCTGATATAAGCTAATATTCAAGTTGAAAAAAGTTTTTATCTATATCTAAGATACTAGTCCATAATGATTATATACTGCACTATCTGAGAGAGAGAGAGAGAGAGAGAGAGAGAGAGAGAGAAAGAAATAGAAAGAAAGAAAAAGAGAAGGGAAGAAAAAAAAGCAGACCAGTTATCAAGGTGTCAAGGTGGGCATTTCACAGGCATTATTTCTATACAAGGCAGATATTAACTCACTGTACAGATGAAGAAAGGAAGACTCAGATAATTTGAATACTTTGTCCAAGTCTACAATGCAACAAGTGTTGAACTAGGATCTAAACCATATGTGTATGACTTCAGTCTGTGTATTCTTTCCTTTATGCTAGGGTTCATAAGGAACTGTTTTGTGAGGGTTGATAAATGTAGATATGCAGAATACTCAATCTAATCAATAAGGAGGGCCAGAGACTGTGGTAAATTGCAGACTTCTAAATAAAGACATTTACTTTCAGAAATTTTTAACATTCTGTGCTGACTAATAATACAATTCAAACAACAGCAGTAACAATAGCAGCAGTAGCAAGAGCTAAAAGCAGTTGTAGGAGCTGTTTTTCACCTTTGGGGTGTCCCTGCCTTATATCAAACTATCTCTTTAAATGACTCTGCTTTCTGGATGTTTATTTTGGGAACTCATACTGGATAAAATACTCATTTAATTTCAGTAATGTTTTCTTTTACCTGCTGCATAATTTTCTATGTGTAAGAACAGTTGGAAAGAAAAGGAAGACAACTTGAATCACATGGGAATCTGCAGGAGTGAGTAGATGGACACATGGAAGGTGGGGCAAGGGGGAGAAAAAATGATTATTTCTTCTTCCATTTATATAATGTCTCAATAATGCCTATGATGCATTGGATCTTAACTTGAATGTAACTTCCTCCAGGAAGTATTCCTCAATCCTGTATACTTCAGCAGCACCTAGTACTTACCCTTTCACAGAATCTAATACTCTATTCAATTGCCTATGTATCTGCCTTTTTTCTCCTCTTACTATCAACTCTGTGTTGGTAGAAATTACATATAGCTTTCCCATGACTATAGTTCCAATATTGTGTATTGCCTTTCCCACAGAGTTGGTGACCCATAAATATTTGTTGAATGAATGAGAGAATAAGTAAATATTGTGTTATATTTTTCTCTTTGTGAACATTCAATTATAAAGCTTTGGAAAATATTTAACTCTTCCATGACTCCTAATTAAAGAAATGAGAAACGTGTGATACTTTTGTAAAGAAAATATTTGATATTTATTCTGAGTAAGCCACTGGATGTTTAGAGTGTGGATGTTATTAGTCAAGGTTTGGTTGGGAAAACAAAACAATTTAGGTGTTTCAAACAGGAAGGGTTTAAATTCAGAAGCTTAAAATCAGTTGGAAGATCTGGGGAGGGGGTATGAAAGTCATAAAAAGCTATTCTAGGTTTCAGAAAATCAGAAATTGCAGATACGCACTGCCAATGGAATCAGTTGCCTTAAGCATGAATGAGGGGGTGAGTCATAGGAGAAGTCCTGGGGGCCACTGTCAAATCCCCTGTGCCTACCCATTACTGCCGGAAGGATAATAATGGTTTGAATTCTTTCCCATCTTCCAAATCTCATGTGGAAGCTCCTCACCGAACAGGGCTATATTAGTTTCTTGTGACTGTTGCAATAAATTATCACAAACTTTGTGGCTTAAAAACACACACATTGTTCTCTAAGAGTTATGGAGGTCAAAAGTCTGAAGTAGGATTTACTGTGTTGAAATCAAGGCGATGGTCGGGCCATGCTTGCTCCAGAGATTTTTGAGGCAAATCCATTTCCTTGCCTTTTCCAACCTCTGGAGAATATCCTTTTCTTTGTTCAGAGCCTTGCATTATATCACATTCTTCCTATTCCTGTTTCTATCATCACTCTGCCTTCTCCTTCAGTCTCAAATCTCCCTCTGACTCCCTCTTATAAGGAGAGTATGATTACATTTAGGGACAACCTGTATAATCCAGAATATTTTCCCATCTCAATATTCTTAATTTAATGACATCTGAAAAGCTCTTATTGTCATATAAGTTAACATTCATGGGTTTCAGGAATCAAGAGGTGGATATCTTGAAACGAGAAGAAATAGATATTATTCAGCTTACCTCACAGGGAGAGGATCTAATTTTGAACTCTACTGATAAGATTCTGGAAATTGAAGTCCACTTGAATTTTAGCTCAGCAATATAGGGGAGGGCACAGAAGGAAGTGAAAATGAATGCTGGTTATAAAACAATCAATATCCAACACAGAGTTCAGTAAAAGTAAGTTGTCAATAAAGCTCATGGGTTTTGATCTTTGGGCATTAATAGAAGTGTGTCCTGAGAAAAAGGAAGCCATGTTTCTGTTGTAGTCTGCATTGGTTAGATACATAGGTAAGATAGATGTCACTGACAGTTTTTAGCTCAAATTTAAGAAGGATTTTCTAACCATCAGAGTTTTATAATAGAATATGCTTCTTTGTGAAATAATGACAAAGATATTGATGGGCATGATTACTATTCATGAAATCCTTAAAGCTCTATCCATGCCACTTTCACTTAATGATTCTGTAATTCATAATAAAAAATGTTTTGGACTCTATCTAGATTTTCAGGTTTACCAGTGCTGGTCTTATGAGTTGTTTAAATTAATAATTTACTAAATACAGTTTCTTTCTATTCATTCCGAAGTTAATGGTATTCCATTTCAATAGATATTCCTTGTCAATAACTACTACCAATTAATATTTCAAATTAGAGAGATTCTTAACTTCTCTTTTATGCTAAATACACTATTTTAAAAGAAACCCTATAGTTTTTACCTATTAAATCTATATTTGCTCTATTATATCTTTTGAACTCATAGATTTGGTTGTATGTTTCCAGTCTTCACTTATCCAAACAAAAGTGTATAATTCTTTCAGTTTGATTTCTTTCCTCCACTTCAATGTGTGCTTTAATTGGTCTTTGAAACTATTCTGGTCCCAGTAAATCATTCTCAAGGTGAAAAAAGAGTGTTCCAGAAGGGTATGCAATATCACTTATTTACATGTTCATGCTTTGTTGCAGGACAACTTGATGTCTAGTGATCTGAATAAGCTATAGCATAACGAATATTAGGTTGTGGCTGTAGAGGAAGACTTCAATGTTGGGATGTCTTTTTGTGAAAATGTTTACAGGACTTATACAAAAACAAAGCTGATGTTCTGATTTGGATGTAAACCTTTGAAATTTTGGTTTATCGTGCATTTCTGTTCCAGAACTTTGCAGAGAAAGAGCCTATTCCCCAAACTTCTCTTCTTTCTAATGCTTTCTATTTCTGTATACATTCTAATATAGAGTTTAATTGTTGTATACATGGTGAAGCCTGGCATGGTGTTCTTCCCGGCACCCCTTTCAACATCTTCTGAGGTATCCTCCCTCTCTCCCCACTCTCAGCTCACTTGCTTTGGTGGAGTTTCACCCTGTGTAGCAACTTCAGCATCACTTTTCCTCTAGTCAGAGTGAGCACATTGGGTTTGGGCGTGGCACCCAGTCAGAGCTAGTGAGTCACTTGCTGAACACCCTGGGAAGGTGCCCCTTACTTTTTTTCCTATCAAAATTAAACATTTTGCTACCACAAGGGAAAACCTGAAAAAGAAGTCAACATGTTGTATCTGGTGATTGAAGCCAGCAAACTAGAAGGCAGAGCTAAGTGTTTTGGTTTCAATGACATCATTTGAACTTCTGAACTCCTGCTGTATCTGAAGCCCAATATACTCCCTTGGACCTTTCAGTCATGTTAACCAAAAAATTATTTTGGTTAAGTCACTTTAAATTGGGTTTAATAAATAAAAAGACTCTTAATGGATACATTCTGGTAGATCTCTAAATCGCTGTGTAGAACAACTGCATGTCATAGGCTTCTAGATTTTCTCTTCATTTATCCTTGTCCTGTCTTTCTGGCCTGTCTTTCCCAGGATTTAGCTTGCTACTCCTTTCTTTCCTACCAGACCTGAACATTTCTTCAGTTGGCATCCCAGTCTTCCTCTGCATCATTTTTTATCTAGCTGTGCTCTTATAGCATCATTATGTTTCTGACATAATTCTCTGCAATAGAAATGAGCAAAAATGGTGCTTTTTAATTTTTGTCTGCCACTCCTTCTTTGTGAAATCAAGTAGTTTCTGTAAGTGCTGAGAAGAGGACTTCATAGAATATTTGAAGAGAGAAAATTAAGACCTGTAATAGTAGTTATGTGAGTTCCCACTAGGGAGATTTCGATTCTTGAGAGTTTTAGTAAAAGATGGATAATGAGTGTTTAGGGGTAAGTGTCTCTGGGATGGCGGTAGTTACTCAAAGGACCCTCCTTGCTTATGTATATAATATTCCTTTTCCATAAAAGATGCTGTGTGATACTTTCTATACAAGGTGTCACTGAAAAATTGGGTATTCCTTGCTTCACAGTATGCTTGAGAAGCTGGTGCTTGCTTTCGGCATCATCTTTGGAGAATCTGCTGTTTTGTACTCTCTTAATGCTACAATGGTCATTTTTAGGTCTGTGGCTAGCCTATAGCAAGGAGTTCAGTCATAATGGAAGATCAAGAATAAGAGCATGGTAGGGGTGGATCCAAGAGAATTAGTGTCACAACTTAGCCAAAGCGACAACTTAGTTGGTGGGTCACTGCTCATTCTGAAAAAGTTAAATGACCTCTCTCTGGCTTTCACTTTTCTCATGTGTCAGGTGCTGATATGTGGAGTCTATAATGAATTTAAATAACCGTTTCACTTCCCAGAATAGTTGTGAAGCAATAGTGAGACACATGGGTAACTTTTAAATGATGTTTAAATTGATTATTTGTTTTTGAAAAGACATGCCTCTTACACAAAATGTTTACAGATGTCAGTTTGGGTCGCATGCCAGACCATATATACCTATAACATACTTGAAATATGGACAGGCAGTGGCTTTCATTTATTGTCGGCAACAATTCAGAATAGGATTTTCAAAGAAAATAAATTTTTATTTCTATAATTTGTATAGAAACAACCCAAGACTGGTGTCTAAAGTTGTCAGCACAATAAAAAAGACTTTCACAGCATTTTTGTACATTGCTGGTATCATTTTCTAATTTTCTCCCTTCTTCTATTTTTCCCTCCTCAAAATTCTCTCTGGCGTGATTGTTTCATACCATAAATTCGAAAATGTTATTCCTCTGATTAAAACAATTCATTTAAGATCGGAATACAACAACTCCCACTTCTTTCTCCATTTTCTATTAGAGTTGTTCTCCTTATTTCCAAGTGTCAGCCATTGGTGTTTTAGTTCCACAAATTGGTCAGATAATTTCTCAGCCAAAGCCTTCACGCATGCCCTTATCTCCCCAGTTTACTGAAAAGCTGCTCATCATTCTGGTCTTATTTTCAAATGCTCTTTCCCCTAGACACTTTCCTTGACCATACAGTCTGAAGTGAGTCTCTTCCTTCATGGATCTTTATTGTTTTCTTCCCATCCATCATAATTCATAGGTATTTATTAGTGTGTTTATGTTCTACTCTATGATACTTCAAGCTACATGAGGGTAAGACTTACATGTGGTTTATACACTGCTATATGTAGTACCATGTTTGCTATATAATAGGTGTTCAATAATATTTTGAATAAATGAATATATATTATACAAACATGTAATTTTAGGATTAAAAAACAGTAAAGTTTACATGATTTCAACTTTCAGTTGCTAATTTTTTTAACCATAAAACAATCCCTAAAGTATTATTATAGAGTATGAAAAACACTTGATTTGAAATGTGTACAATAAACAAATGCAGGTTGAAGTAACTCCTGTCTCAGGCAGTAGATTGTTTTCAATCATAGCATACTATTTTTCCAAATAAATGCAGTTGTGTGTTTCTCCCTTTTTCAGACAGGAAATTTGATCCCACTTGGAAAAACATTGCAAGAGTTTATAAGAATGTAAATAATCTTGATCTGATTGTGCTCATAAAGAATTTTCAATTTAGCAAATAGGTACACACTCATTTTTATTTCTTGGGGTTTTCTCACTTATGGAACAGAAACTTTGTTTTCCAAAGAATGCAAATGTGATTAGGGGTAGCCATGCATTGATATTTTGTATTTTTCATTGTTTTGTGGTGATGAAATTATGAAATAACTTGGCAGGGCTAGAGTTGTATTGGGGCAGGAGGTTGCTGGTCAGAATTGTTCCTCCCTTGGATTCTGTGAAATTATTTCACTGGCATGCAGAATCAGTTTTTCAAGGATATCTGTCATGGAAAAAGAGTAAAATATGTTTACATTTCCTGGGAGGAAAACTGTATATATGTATACATTTGGGCTCAGGTTTACAGCTTTGGGGTTGATTGCAATTTACCTTGCTTAAAATTTTCCATTGATACCTAAATGCATTTGAGTGTTTTTGTTTCTTAAGGTGTGTCTTGTGAGTGAAAATCTAGAATTGAAGGATTTAAGGTTAAATTTTAAATAAAAGAAAAATTAAATTAAAATCAAGCTCTTTTACTTTGTTGCTTGCAAGTGCAATTTCACTTAACACATACTGCCAGTCCTATGTTTTCCCACACAAATGTACACAAATACACACAGAGTTATAGATGTCATATTATTTTCTTGGTTTTGCAACATGAAGCATTTTCAATAGAAATTAAAGTAAAATAAGGCACTCTTTTGGTGGAAAGTTGCCAGAACACTGTTCAGTACTTCTTCCTGTTGCTCCTTATTCCAAAAGCGTTAACAAATAATAATGATTTGGAAAAAATCAACTTACTTGGTGACTTCAGTTTCAGACTGCTAAATTTGGGGCTTTGAATATGACCCTGGTCAAGAAAATGTAAGCTCCACGAAAGCAGGGACTATTGTATTCTCCTTGCTTAGGAGAATGCTTGGCACATAGGAGGCACTCTGAAAACATTTATCCAGTGAATATATATATTTTTCTATCGCCCAGGCTGCCCATATTTGTTAGTAATACTGTGTGATGGTGACAGCAGCAAAGCTGAGAAAATAAATTCTTTTGGATGACTGACCACACTTTCTATAGATTATAACAAGATCTGGTTGAACTGGACTAAAAAATAGCCCAGAAGTGTTGGAGAACATCTGGTGAGAGAATGTTAATCTTAGTTAAGCAATTGACTCCTCCAAGGATTGTATTTATATTAACTCAGGTTATCTTTACAATACCCAAAACAAGAAGTAGAAAATCTTGTTCATTTTACAGAAAAGAAAAAAAATATATAAAGAAATTAAGTGAATTGACCAAGGTCTTGTGTCCAGTAAGAGGCAGAAATCATTAAAACACAAGTAATCTGGCTTTAGAATCTGTGTTCTTAACTCACTGTACTATAGTGTCTCTCCAAATTGAGGGTAGGGGGTTTGGGCATGTATTAACTTAAATATTAAAAGAGAAATGGACATATTTTGAGTTCCAGGATAAAGAGAGACATGTAAGTTACAGGCATTTATTGATGGGAAAAGCATAACTTTGTGAAAATGACACTTTTATAATTTCATGCTCTGCTAGCACATGATCCAGGGATGTTGATACACACACTCGATCATATATATATGAGATGTATATAGATAGATATAGATATCCCCCACAAATATATATGATTTTATAAACTTAAATGTTTGATCATATTTATATGTGATCTTTTTGGTTTTCATTTATTCTTTATGTATGTGTATAATATGTATTAAATTTAAAAGGCTTTTAGACAGATTTTCAAAGGTGAAAGAGAAGAAATATCATTTCTGTCTAAATAATTGATTATTTCACAAACAACTGTAAAAATAATAGTTAAATATGTTTAGAAAATTAAAAGAGTTCAGAAAGGAAAAAGTAAAAATTAAAACATTGCCTCTTCCTCAACACAAACTTCAAACTTATACTCCTCTAGGAAGAAGGTTTATTAAGTTTAAGCAAATGTTATCGATTTTTTGTAAACCAGATATACTTTATTTAAATAATTTTTAAAAATCATTGGGAAGTAATCACTATAACAGATACAGGTTTAAATGAATGCATGTTCCCCAAGCTCCATTTAATGGATATAACACATACTAGTTAACCAGTCTCTTATTGATTGACATTTTGTCTTTGGTTTTGGATTTTACAAAATTAGCTGCCACAACTTTCTATGTGTGTTTGTGTGTGTACATTTTTGTATAAACTTGTTACAAATTCTTATAGTCCACTTTCTACACTGTGGTATGTACATTTTAAACTTTGAAGTATATTGTCAAATTACTCCTAGAAAATAATCTGGTTTATATGTATACAGGTAGAGTATTTAAGTCCCATTTTCCCTCATCCTAGTTATAAATAATATTAAAATGAATTGCCAATCTGTTAGGTAAAAATTTGTGTCTCATTTTAATTATATAATTAAAATTAATTATGAAGGAACTTGAATATATTAAATGCTTGTCATTTGTTTTCCATATATTGTAAATTGCTATTATCCATTTTTGTTGGGTTGTAGGTTCTTATCTTACTGATTGATTTGAGATCTCCATCAGTTTTTCCTTTTAATGTTTTTCTTTAACAAAACCTTCTTGGTTATAACTTTAACTTTAAAATAAGGAACTTTGTCAGGCAGATCTGAAAAATAAAATAAAGATATTCCAAATTCCTTGTAGAAAATTTTCTTCAAAAATTTAGTAGAGAGGACTTTATTAGGAGAATGGATAGAAAGCATGTTCCTAAGAAAATACAATAAATAGGAGTGAGCTAAGCTAAAATGAAGAAAGTAGGTATTATTGTTCATAAAAAGAATGATATTTCTTTTTAATAGTTTTCTCTTTTTAAGATTTGGCTACCTCTTTTGATTATATGTTGGCATATAGGCTGATATGGTAATATATACTTTGTCATAGTCTCTCTAGAATTATTTTTTAAGCTTAGTTCCTGTTTTGGTAAATCCTCCATGTTCTATAGTTTTCTTTTCTTTTACATTTTGGAGACCAGAATCAATGTGAGAAATTTTTAAAAGATTCTATTAGTAAGACATGAACAAAAGTATTCCATAGTGTGTTCTGATTGTAATAAAAATAAATGTTCTTTCTTTTACTTACAATTTTAGCTCTGAAGAAGCAACTGAATCATTTCCTTTCTATTTTTATGCACTATAAACATTTTCTTATTATTCTTGATTTAAAAACAACAATAAAACCTATCTGTTGAACCCCTTAATTTATATATTTATCTCTTTAATTAATTATTATTAATTATGTTTCATCATTTTAATTTTAAAACATTTTTAAAAGTCTCATGGAAATCGGAATCTAATATTTTCCTTAACATATGTGGTTGATATTGGTTACTTAACAAAGAAAGATAATTTTGGATAAATGTACCCCATGAAAATCTTTAAGTAAAAAGATTTTTATAGAACCTATATATTATATATATTTCAATCTTTTTATTAAATATACTCCTTTTTATATGAATGAAGAAATGCCAGATATTCTATCATGAAATGTTACTCCTTGAAATTTTGATTGCTGCAGCATATTGATTTCTTGAATTTTATTGGAATATGAACAGTAACTTTCTTTCTGTTGTGTAAGTCATATATTTTGAAATGTTTTAGTTGTCTTTATATTATGAAAGCTACCATAACAATATTTTCATTTTTCCTAATTTCATGGTGGAAAGTATTTTTCTCTCAATGTTCGTATCAATATAGAGCAGATAACTTCTCTTGAGTGGTAGGGATTATAACGAAGTTGTTTATAATGAACATTGATGTCAGTCTCTTAATTTTAGGAGAAATTCATTTTAAAAATGGAGTCTTTTGGTTTATTGCCAGTTGCTCTAAATGTGTAATTCACAAGGCAACTAATTGATTCTAAATAGTAAAAAATGTTTCTAGCTTTAAATTTCTGTGATCAATGTTCCTAGAAATTTCTAAATTTTACTGTGAGATTTTACCTGACTTTAATGCTGTATTCACTTTTTCTCTAAAATTTTTAAGTTGCAACTTAGAATTTTGACTCATAAATTACAAGATTTTATATCATTAAAAGTTATTTGAAATATTAAGCCACATTTTCTCTAAAATGTATAATGTTCCGTCAATATCTACATTTAAAAGTTAATATAATAAATAAAAAGGGATATTTTATATCCCATTTAAATAAAACTAGTGTTATTCTAGAATTATATGATCTTAGAAATCAGAATATTTCTTTCTTTCCATATTTAAACACTAATAACAGGCATGCTTCAAAAATACTGAACTTATAGAATATCTATAAATTTAAAAATATTAACTACATAAAAACTAAGGCCAAAAATTTTCTTGTACTATGCTGTCTGGGTTGTTTACTGAGTCCCTACTAAGTGATAGGCAGATTTTGGTTTAAAAAATGCCATTAAAAAGATTAAACTTACAGTATTGCTAAAATAAAAAAGTGAATTATTTTGTATAATCCACATCATTTAATTATTGACCTCTCTTATTTTAAAGCATCATAGTTTAATATGCCACTGACTGTTTTATTCATTTATCTCATAAATATTTGACTAATAGTTACTAAACACAGACTATGTGCCTTAGGAATATTAACAGGAAAAAACAATTTCTCAATTTACAGAAAAGGAAGAAATACAAATTCTTAAAATCACAGTATAGTTAAGAGTAGTGGCAAAACATACCATGGAGGCCATAGGAACCAAGTGAGTGTACAAATCAGCCTTACTGAGAATATTAGATATATCCAGGCAACAGAAGGGGAAAGCACAAGAGCAGATCTAATATGTTTTGTGTCTGGGAGAAATCTCTATGGATTCTGGAATATAAAAGTTAACTAACAAGTGTGAGGAGAGACAGTGACACAAAGAAATCACAAAATTATCAGATACAAATTAAAACACTATTTAAAAATTGTCCTCCATGATTTCGAGAGCATAACTTTCTATACCCTATTATAACTAATAGTTTCTGCTCACAAAACTGGAAGAATTTTTTTTCCCTAAGAGACTGAATCTAGTTTTTTATTTAACTTACTTGAGGAAGAGATATTAGCAAAAAATATAGCTGGTCATTTCAGCTTTGGGGTTTCAGGGATCAAAAAATTTCATCTTGAAATAAATTGCAAAATGTGCAATGAGAATTAGTTAAGTCAAAAGGAGAACTCCAGACACAGACAACTTGGATATTAAAAGTTAAAGTTCTGAAGTTTTGAGTACACAGAGCCCAGCTCTCTTTGTAAGGTTAATTTGCTCTCAAACAAAATACATTTAAAAATGCTAAAAGATTGCTACTAATTTTTGTGACACTTGAGGAAACTGGAGTATTTGTAAAGACACATTTCACCCGCTGACTTTTCTTCAGTAATACCCTACTATTCAGTCTAGTTTTTTTTTTTAATTGTGCTCCATCAGTCAAAAACTGACACAACTGTTGAAATATAGTCACTCATACACTAGTCAGTCACACTCCCATAATGTGTCTGTCATCACGTTAAAACAGTCATTTGCTGACATATTTTATGGCCATGAACATGTTTCAGAAACCAGCAAAAAGGATTGGCCTTTAAAAAATAAGCAAGAGCAGCATTTCCTTCTAGTGAAACGACATATAATTTGAAATAATAGAGTGTCAATAGTGGCTATAGGAAATTGCTAGAAGGTGGACATTTCCAAGTCCACTTTTATCTGGGAAAAAAGTAGTTCTTTTTAAGCTAGCAAACACTTTATTGAATTAAAAGCATCTTTGTCAGATTCTGAAAATGTTTATTGCACAGGGTTTGGAGTTCTGAACTTCTCTAAATATGTGGAATAGCAATTTTGTAAAGAATAAATGTTAATGCTACACAAAATAGCACTCTATTTCAATACCTTTTCAGTTATATTAGACCATGTCCAAATTGACTTTGCATTTAATGACCTTTATCAGAAAGTGTAAGAATAGTCAGGGAAAATTTCTAGATAGAAACATAAACATCCACATAGATCAGCTTGTATCCAATAGTTTGGCTTCTCCCCCAAGGTCTTAAAATACATCATATACTCCAATTATTTAAGAGATAGAAAACAATTTTGAAAATAATAAATCATAGACAAATCATCAAGAGTATATACAAATGCAGAATAAATTTTTACATGCCATTGAAGTTGGCAAAATGAACACATTAGTAGATCCTTAAATAGTTACAAGTAGTATCTCTTTAAATAATTTATTCATTAAAAATACTTGTTTATACAAAGAAGCACGTCTTCTTTCATAATACTATTTTTTCTGATTAATCAAGATATTGATATATAATCCAAAGATCTTATTATTGAAATATGAAAATTATCAAATATGAAAGTTTACTTACTTTGTGCATTGATTGCTATATTAGGAAACATCACAGTTCTGAAAACTACTTAAACCATGTTTGTACTCTATTAGAGCTGTGTTTATACATCTATGTTACATTTTTGAAATTATGGTGACTTTTTTATCCAATAAGATTTGATAGGTCTTTTTGTTCAATTATTTAAAGTATTTCAATGTTCCTTATTAACACAGACATTTAGATCTAGTATCAGCTCCTTAGTAAGCATGGAAAGCCAACCTCTTTTACAAATGCTTATGTTCACGGAAGCAATTTTTATAGAAGCAACATTATTTCACTGTATTTCACTTACTTGGCTTCTTTGTTCATTAAGCTAATTACTCTAGTCTACATTCATGTCTTTCATCTACCTCGTTTCTCGAGCTTGATCCTTTCCCAACCCTGCATCGACTGTAACTGAACAGTTGAAGCTGAACAGGAAGGAATTGCAGGTGTCAACTCACAGTTTACAAATATGACATCTCCTCTGGCATAGCTGGAAATATGAAATATTGATTTATGTGCAGTAAAAGGTCTTATAAAAATGATCACATACACATGAGAGATTAATGCGCAGGAGATCAATAGAAATTTCATTCTTGACGCTAGACTGTCACCTATGGTGAAATGCTAAAATACAGAAATCAATATTATCTATGAAATGTCAAATTTATTATAATTATGAGGATGAAAGCTGGCCAAGTGGCTCCCAGGAGAGAAGGAAGGATAGGTTACTGTGCTGAAGCATCCTTCATGTCCCTTGTTCACTTGCTGCCAATTTGAGAGCAATATTGGTGCAGGGGGTTTTCAGGCATTATGTACCGCTGTGTAGTAACAAATTCCTGCTGGAATATTTAACTCTTGAAACTGACAATAATACAAGTGTCCACATAGTCAAAAGGTGCAGAACTTTTAGCTCCAAAATATGGAGAACATTTTAAGCATAGATTTTAATGTGGTATGTGTACCACAGCCCATTGCTTAGGAAAATTGAGCTTTTACAGACAGAAGATTAATAAGATCTTTGTGCAATTTTATTCAAGCTCATGTTCATTCTCTCCAGTGGTGGGGGGGGGGGTGGAGAGGGGAAATCCTAAATTATCTATTAGTAGGCTTCACATTTTCTATAGTTTAAGCCATTAGCTTGATTCTTAGAAATTGCCATTCAATTTTCACTGCTAGGCAGCAATTCTTTGAAAAGATTTTTTATGAGTTTGTGGCAGCCTACTAGCCTCATGTATCAAGTTTAATAGAGTCTTTGAAAAAGTAACACAAAGCTAAAATTTTATGAGCCTATAAGAAAACAATAAAATGAGAGTATTTTGTCTTTCTTTTTAGGTGGGAAAGGGGATTTTTAGAATTTGCAGCTAAAAGCAGAAAAGACTTCTTTTCATATATTCCCCAGCGTCTACAGAAAAACAAAGTTTTTAAGCCCTTATTAATAGTATTATTGATTCTCATAATAAGCGTAGGTTTTACTAGTGAATGTTAGTGATGCTACACTGTAATTCTTGTAGCGCTCAGTGCTTGGTGTGGGTGGGTACAAGAGAAGATAAATGCATCTGACCAGGCAGCAAATTAGAAATCTTGAAGGAAAATACAGATTTCATTGTAGGTGGTATAGGTGATAAATAGGTTGTATTATTTGCTATCAGTTAACACTATTTTAAAACTCCTTTGGTTCAAATTTTGATGATTCCCAATTTTAAATATAAGCAGTGTTCTTTGCCTACAATGCCTAGAGAACAACATGCATAGCCTAGTTGTTTTATTACTCTGTGCCTCCACATGGAATGTCCTCAAATTCTCATGAAATGAATGAGTGAGTGAGTGAAGGGTTACATTAGCTTATCCTATGGTGCCCTGGTACTACATGACATGTGGTGGATAGATAGAATTTCTTCTCATTTGAAATTAACATCTTGTTTGTCTTTAGAATTCTGATTGTTTTTTCTTTTAATGTCCTTCTCGGGTCTAGATAGCTCTTTAGTAACAATGAACTTTACTTGGATCTAGTCAATACTTCTGGTTGGAATAACATGAGTACTAACTGCCACATATCAAAACGTTAAAACATAATTAGTGCCTAGTATAGATGCCTCTTACAAGTCTACCCTTCAATTTATGATCCTTCACTGAATTTTTAACTGGAATTAAACATTCACACAATATGGAAATTTACTTTCCCTGTTAATAATTGTTTGTGTAATAATAAATCATAATATATATATTTTTATTTACAGTTTCTTTAATCTTCTGACTTAAATTTATTTTAGAACTTTGCCTATCATGATGTCCACGAGCTACTTCTTAAATCTGATTTTTAGGGAGATGTTTCTTGTCTAGACTCGGAATTAGTTGAAGATATTTTGACTGAAGTGATGTCTAAACACAAATATCTGGCACTTATTCTCAGTATTCAGATGTTGGTGTATTGAAATGCACCATTTCTGTTGGTGACATTCAGGACCTTCACTAGCAAATTACTGTTTTTCTAGAGTTTTGGTTTTTCAGTGCTGCTGTCTAAAGCTATTTGTTTTGTATATTGACATATATTTTCCAAGTATAATTTCTGTATTACCATGGAAAAACATCTATCATAGCTGTTGCAGTGATGGCAGAATTTGGCATCTCTCAAAGATGAGCACATTAGGGAGTCACAGGATGGTTTGACAAGTGCTGAGCAAGACCCCAAGTGAATGCCATTCAATTCACTGAACATTAGTTGAATGTCTACTATATGCAGGAAACTGGGATGAAGAGATGAAAAGGGTGCAAACAGAGCTCTCGATGAGTTCACAAATATTATAAATTCAGTGACATTTAGGAATGGGGAATGTTTAAAAAAGGAAATTGTAGGGCTTAGAACCTATATAGGCTATCCTGAATCCTTGAATTTGTGTACTCTTTGCTCAGAGAAAAGCATATTTCCATATTCATTAGAAAAGAGCCAGTCTATAGACTTTCCAGACACATAAAATACAAAGTTCTTTCTCATCTATTGTTATACTGAACTATTTATTCTTCCTAAATATTATCTCTTTTGGCCAGAATTGTGGGATTATTATTACTGCCAAATATGATGGAGGGTTCATAAACTTTCCTTCAGCTGGTAATATAAACACTTTTTTTAATCTGGAGAAGAGATAAAGATTTATTTACTTTTTAAAAAACGCTGTAGCATTTACACAATTTATAAATAGAGATTTGGGAAGATTTTCCACTCTACACAGCTTCTTAAGGCTTTTTTTTTCTTCTGTACCTCAAGTACCCAAAGCAGTTAAAGTTAATACTTAATGCAACCCAGTTGAAGAGATAGGCATTTTTTGCAGTCAGGTCTCAATTAAGAGATAAAAGACAAAAAGTGCAAAGCGCTTGATAAAGCTAAGAATACAAGGCCAGCCATGGATGTGCTTGAAGCTGTCCATTGCGATAACTGGATAGTCAGCTGGAATCTTCTTGAATTGAAGTGGGTGCTCTAACTTATCAAATTCCACATATGGGGAAATTATTGGTGCCTACAGTGGTGATTAACACTAACCCACTGGGTCAGAAACAAGCTGGGATAAAGGTGAAAACTGTATCTGACTATCAACACCAAATACATCCATTTAGAGAAAGATAGCAGAGGGTTTTTTCTTTTTTTATATCTTCAGTTGTGCAGGTTGTCAGGCTGGTCACACAGTTAACGCTGCATATAGAGTGCTCTCTATAATGTGCAAATTGCAATGCACATTAAAATGTAATCTACTTTAATAAGTCACATGAAGATTACATTTTAAGATAATTATTTGCGTGTTTATGCTACACACCAAAAATATTTTCCAGCTTTGTTTACAGTATTTTTCTTTGCCTTTAAAACATAATGATTGCAACTATTAGCACTAAATAACTCCTTTCTTCAAATGATTGGGGGCGAGTTATGAAGATTCAAGTTTTGGATTCTTAGAACCATGGCTTATAATATAATCTTGAAAATTGACTTGATTTTTCTGAATTTTTCAAAGTAAAACTTGTTATAATGTTATGATCATCAAAAACCTCACTCTGCATCAATAATTAGGATACTTGACTTGAATTATGCAGATAATTTTATAAGTCCACTTTCCAATTCCTGTGTAGACAAAAGTATTTGAAAGGTGACAATTTTTGAAACACTTATAATGAACATCATAACCTGGGCTTTCTGACAATCCATTTGCTTGGAATATGGCCAATTATCAATGATTTATTAGAATGGATGAGAAGGAAATTAGAGGAAAATGGAAATGACAAATAATCTCCAAATTTCACATTGTTCATTCATTTAAAAGTACTTTTCCACTCAGCCACCACTAAAATCATTTACAAGTGATGACATTTAACTGAAAAGATTTTCATCTCTTTTTCCCCCTCTTATCCATCTTGTAAAGTAAGTACCAATGAAATAACCCATTGGGGTCGAGATACAAAATAAGTCCTTATTAGTCTATGTAGATATTGTGCCCTCAGCAAGTAGCAAAATGACTGATCCAAAGTTGGTACCCAATAGATACTTTCTAAATATATGAATGAATAAACAGAGGTTTGAAAAGATAACTGAATTATGAGTTGACTGAACTGTGCATTTTTAAAACCTGGTAATACTTGCAGTGCTTAATTGAAACTTGTTGAATTATTCAGGTTCAGTTTATGGGGAGCCAATCTTTGATGAACAACTGCGTGACTTAATCATATATAACCATTTAAAAAATTATATTAATGTCACTAAAATATGTCACGTTACCCAGGAAGATTGTAATAGACTTTCTTCTGAGCCATAGCATACTAGATTACTGTACTTTTCTGAGTAATCTCTAGATTAACAAGCCAAATTTCCAGTCTACTTTCTGCTGAAATAATTCGGTGATCTCTATTTTTATCTGCTTGAATATTATGGCATAGACTCTGACATTCTGGCGAAGCATTGGAGCTATATATTGAGAGAAATCTTTAAGCTTCAGGTGCTATAAACCCAAATTGCAACATGCTGCAGAAAAAGAAATATTAGCTTATATCTGTATCTGAAAATTTGGCAGAATGTCTTGAGGCAAAGCTAGATACAGGCACTCAAATAATGTCATCAGAATTCAGACTTTATCTCTTGGCTATAACTTCTTCTGTGTTGGCTTCTTACTCATATAGCTCTTCCCAAAGAAGTTAAACTGTCTCTTAGCAAAGAGGGGTTGCATTTAAAACAACAACAACATGTGTATGTATGACATTTTCTTTATCCAGTCCACTTTCAAAGGGCAGCAGAGTTGGTTCCATGTTTTCACTATTTTGAATAGTGTGGTGATAAACATGTGAATGCAGGTGTCTTTTTGGTAGAGCAATTTATGTTCCTCCAGTTATAGTCCCTGGAGAGGAATTGCTGGATTGTACCAACCATGCTGCCTATCAAAAGAGGACTGGATAAAGAAAATATGGTACATATATACAGTGGAGTATGAAATAATCATGAAGAAGAACAGAATCGTGGACTTCACAGCAACTTAGATGGAGTTGGAGACCATCATACTAAGTGAACTATAGTAGAAACAAGAACTGAATACTTCATGTACTCATTCATAACTGGGTGCTGGACACTAGGCACATTAGCACACAGGTGGGATTGGCAGTCGCTGGGCACTGCTAAGGAAGGTAGAGAGGGATGAGGGTGGGGAGCACACAAAAGGTACCTGGTCCAATACCAAGGGGAGTGAGGGAGGGCCAGTTAGAAGCCCAAACTTCACCTGCATGCAGCCTACTTAGGTAATTCATCCTCGCTTATAACCCACAACTCTATAAAAAGTAAGTAAACAACAACAACAACAACAACAAAAGCCTCAGTCCAATGGCAAGAGACTTTCTGTTCTAGTACACCCACCAAAAGTTTTGGATTTAAGTCTCATTGCCTTGCTTGGGTCCTCTGCCCATTCTTGACTCAAACACTCTGTCCAGACATATGGAATATGCTATTTGAAAATGTCTTAATCACAGGCACTTTTCCAAATCAGTTTGTGCTGCCTATGGGATGTGGTTCTCTGTTGTGAGTGCTGTGTCTATGCTTGAATTCAGGAGTAAGGTCATATGAACTGCATCAAAAAAACTGTAAGTGAAGGAAGTTGCCTCTCTAGGAAACGCCAAGATACATTGCTACAAGAAAAAGAATGGATCTTGGAGAGACAGGAACAATATATGTGCTTTGCGAGGTGTTGATGAATTAATAAAAATATCAGAAGGATTACAAAGAATGAAAACCTATAGACGCTCCAGAATTATATCTACTAAACAACTGATATCTTCTAAATTATAAGCTATATCTAACTACCATGCCAGAAACTGTAGAGAATTACTAAATACCAAAGTCTTCCAAGGTATTTTGGAATAGTCAGTGTTATAATTGAGAAATGTAGTCAATACAGGTATTTTTGGTATTGATCAGGCTAGAAGGGGAACGTGACTATAGTTTTGTTTTTCATGGGATTTCCTGGTTTTAATTCAATCTGACTAGGTTTGAAGGCAACTGAGAGTAGTATAAGCTGGGGAAGAGCTGAAGAGCCGAAGTTTATTTTCTCCATATAGGATCCTCTTCAGTTAGGGGTATATACTGGTTGCTAACACTACCCTTAGTTCCACTGTCCCTAGAGGGCACTATTTTTAATGTCAAGAATAAAAATGCATTATTGAATGACAATCGAAAAAGGAGAAAAGTGATCACCTTGATGAATTTCAGCAGATGAGCTAAATCACATCCAGATATAAGATCTCATCAACAGTATTAAGGCACATTTTATTCTAGAGTCTTAAAATGACTTAGCAGGTTAAGTAAAAAGCAGCATATGATAGCTTTGGAGTCTAGAATAAATTAAATGTAATATAATTTGTGACTAAAATCCTTTCTTTTATACTTTATATTTTAGTTCAGAACCTTTATCTCATTGAACTTTATTCTATCCTTTGGCAGCTATGGCTGAAAGAATAAATTATTCTTTATATTTGTATTCTTTCTAGCAAAAGATGTTTTTTCATCACAAATTTAAGTACTATTTATTTTTCAGTTTAAGTTCCAGAATTTCTATATTTAGACTATATTTTAGTTTTACAGACAGGATCTGTTTGTCATCCAGACTGGAGTATAGTTACACAGTTATGGCTCACTGCAGCTTTGAACTCCTCAGCTTAAGTGATCCTCCTGCCTCAGCTTCCCAAGTGACTGAGACTACAGGTCTGCACTACCATGCCTGTCTAATGTTTTTTGTTTTTTGTAGAAACAGGGTCTTATTGTATTACCCAGGCTGGTCTTGAATTCCTGACCTCAAGCAGTCTTTCTACCTAGGTTTCCCAAAGTGATGAATTACAAGAGTGAGCCACTGTGCCCAGTCCCTTAGACTTTAGAACTATATTGAAGTCTCTGTGTTCTTGGTTTGATCGAACAGATTCAGAAGTATAAATCTGTTTTGCAAATAAGTCTTTATAATTTCTTTTCTACCATTACACGTATACAATATTTCTCTTCAGCAAGTCATCAAGATGTACTAAATTGTGCCAAACCAAGTAGCCTATTGAAATTTTAAATTATTTTTAAAATAACCTCAAGTCAAAATCGACATGTTTTTGGATTTTAATATTGAATTAAGACAATACCACAGGGCTTGTGTTGAGTTTTAGATAAGGCATTATATTTCAGTTTATCATGAATTATTTTCATATTTTCCAAGCAGTTCAGTCTGGAGCAACCTTATGAGCAGGCATCTAGAGTTATAGTTGAGGGGTAGCCAAAAGGCCCTCTGGTCCTACTAAAACTTCCTTCAATCACAGTTTCCTGAAACAAGCACTGTAATTCCATCAAGGGAACCACCTTGCCATTAACTCATAATTCCTAGAAAGTCCTGCGAAGAGGATAACATATATGGTCATTAACAGAGCCATTAACATTTGAAGCCAGTATAGGTATGGGGGCTAGACAGGGGATGGGTGAAGAATTGGATCTCAAGCCCTGTTCCTTGCAGAAGAAAATTCTGTTTAATTACAGAGAAAAACTGCAATTTTGCCTTTTAAAATATCATTTCATGTAGACTAGACTTAAGCTTGAGATATAAAAAAGAAATTGGCTTGTGATACAAAGATCTTTTACAATTGTTACTGCATACAGTTTTGGAAGATAGCCTAATGGTTTTTTATCTGTTCATTCTTTCATTTACCAATGTTTTTCAAGTTTACTATGTGCCAGATGTTGTCCTAATTGTATCACATGTATTATCTCATTTAAGCTTTCAAAACAATCCTCTGAGATAGTTACTATTATCATTATATTTTACAGAATGAAGTCATTAGCCACAGATATATTACATTGCCAAGGTCACCTGGCTAGGAACTGATATGTGTAGGGGTTGGGGGAGGATTGAAGTGTAGCAAACAAGTAACTAGTACATGAAAAATTAATGATTGTGTAAAAAAAAATCAAAATATTGATGCAACAGAGTGATGGGGTAGAGATAGAGAAATACAGGATTATAATGCATCAGGTGGTCAGGGAAGGATTTTGGAGAAGTCACCAACTGAGCGAAGACTTACGGGATAAATAGCAATAAACTTCGCAAAAACTTGCAAGTGTAAATCTCCTAAAATAGAAACTTGGTGTGTTTGATGAAAAGAAAAGGGAACTCCTGTTAGCCACATTGTGAGTATATCCCTTCTCCTGTAAAAGCCTGGTCCACTTGGAGATTTATCAAAATCAGAGGAAGAACAAGTAGTTGTATATTTGAGTTTTGTCCAATTTTTCAGTTTTGCTTCTTCTCTGGTATATACAACAGGATTTATTATGGGATTGACTCATGTGGTTATGGAGGTGAGAAATCCCATAATCTGCCATCTGCAAGCTGGAGGACCAGGAAACTTGCTGGTATAATTCAGTCTGGGTTCAAAGGTCTGAGAACCAGGGGAGCTAAGAGTGTAACTCCTCGTCCAAGGTCAAAGACCTGAGAACTAAGAGACTGCTACTATAGGTCCTAGAGTCTGAAGGTTCAGAAAACAGGAGCTCTGATGATTATGGGCAAGAGAAGATGGATGTTCCAGCAGGAGAGCAAAAGAGATTGTCCTTTTTGTTCTTTTTAAGTCCTCAGTGGATTGGATGATGCTCACTCATATTGGCAAGGGCAAATCTTCTTTACTCAGTCTATGAATTCAAATGCCAATCTCTGTGGAAACACTATCACAGACACACTCTGAAATCATGTTATACCAGCTATCTGGCATCTCTTAACCCAATCAATTTGACACACAAAACTAACCATCACAGAGTGTGTTCTCTTCTTTTCAGTTTCACATGGAGTTTATCTTTTTAACCTTTCTCATCCACATACTTTTCTTATTGATATACACATCACAGTGCCACAGCATTTAAATTAGAAGTAACTTCTTTCTTTACTCAGTCTTTATTGATGTTGGAGTCTGGATTTAGTTAAGAAAAAACATGTTTTTTTAGTTGACAGGCTTTCTCAAGTACTCATTTGGGTTCACTATATATCTTGGGTAATATAAAAATAAATTTGTCAAGGACACTATTCTTTTCTCTTTCTTTACTTTAGTGTAAAAACGTGGGGTACAAGTCAGGATTAGATATATAGGTAGTCTGCATGCTGGTGAAGTTTGAGCCTCCAACTGGTCTTCACTTCTCCTGGTTTAGGATCAGGTATATTTAGTGATATTATGTGCCCCCCCCCACCTTCCTGGCAGTTTCCTGATACTGCATCCCTCTCTTGTAGTATTGTAATGAATGTTCAGGACTCACTTGTGAGTGAGAACATGTGGTATTTAGTTCTCTGTTTCTGTGATAAAACATTGAGTATGATTGACCCTAAATCCATCCAAACTGCTGTAAAGTCTGTAATTTTGTCTTTCTTTACAGCTGCATAATACTCTAGGCCATTATTATTAAGAAGTATAAGGTCCTATATAATAAATATTTTTTAAATGTATGTATATTACTTAAATATTTTATCATATTTTTATATCCCATCAATCTTTTGCCTTATGATTCCACTATCCCTGGAGTACATGGGCCACTCAGAGAAAACAAATATGTCATTATTCAGAGTTAAGTTGCAAAAGTGATTTTGTTACGCTAAGAAGATAAAAGTATTCAAAACCAAGCTTTGTTGAAAAAGAAAATGGCATTCTAAGTTCCAAAAGTTGGACTTTATATAGCAAGAGCAAAACTTGAATGTCTTAGTGTCTTATTATAAACTATAATATATGGAGATTATAAGTCATGATGCAGGATAAATTCTTATCCAAATAATAGAGGGAAAAAGCCTTTTTGTTATGGAGGTATAAAGCAGAAACATTAACGAACTGGGAAGAAGATAAACATTACTCAGTTTGCTCAAAGCCTTGCTGTAACTCTTCTCTTTGGCTTCACTTTTTGTTTCTTATTTACTCTAGAAAAATCTCCTCCAACAATTGTTCCCGGGGTTAGCTACATGGGACATTTAAAATGTTTATCAATTTCTGTGTCTCATCACCAATAAATCAGGGCCACCATGGTCTGTAACCAGTCAATATGGCTCTGCTGACCTATGCCAGCAGACTGTCATCCCTGGTTTAGTTTTAGCTTGATTTGTCATTTATTGGAGTTGACACTAGTAATATTAAAGTTAATATTATTATGAAAAATGGAATTTTTCTGGCACCCCAACTCACTTTTCTGTGAAAAAGAACATATCCACCTCTTTTCTGTGGTCCTGAGTCATAAACAACTAGGACGATAGTAGAGTTACTTGGTTTATTTGTTCTTTGTTTAGTTTGGAAGGGCAGAGAAAAGAGAAGGATATTTTGGTAGCATAATAACAGAGAAATCATGTGAGTAAGATATAAATCTCAGCAACAAAGGACTTGGTTTGTGTTATAAATTCTCATGGAGTAGGGACTGGGAAGAACACTTTTTCTTCATGTCTTTTACCAGAATCTGAAAATGTCTCCACATTTCTCATCTTGCTAGAGGGTGAACTATTTGAGCCAAAGCATTGTGGAGGAAGACTCAGAACCCTGGTGGAACACAGGGAATAAAATATGGAAAGATTTAGGGCGACAAGGAGGGGAGACATCAGAGAAGAAAGAGCTCCTTAATGTCCACAGGAAACAGACTCAGTGTGACTGACAGGCATCTTTTGGCAGGAATAACTATATTGCACCATCTCTTGGACACATTGTGTTCTTAATTGTCCAATAGTAGTGCTTTTGTACAATGGACTGTGCATTTTTATTTTTTTCTAATACTAATGGCATAGCTTAATATTGTGTGTGTCTCTCTTCCCTTCTCTAAACAATTAGTTTGATAATTATGACACATATTTTTCCCCCCACTGGTACCTAGCACAGTATCTGAAACATTTTTGGTAAAATTACAGTGGGTAAAATTCCAGAATTACATATTTGTGCTTTATGACTCTGAACGTTCTATTCTGATTTTGTTATTGGGCAGGTGATCCTCTAGGGGAGTTTAAGGTCCAAGATGATCAAGATATAATTTGATGTAAGACTCTTTAAAAGTAAACTCTATGTGTTATGTGAGTTTTTCTTTTAATGCTAAAGGAAAAAAAACTTGAAAAAATATTCAAGTGTCTTACCTTTTTATAAAACAAAAATCAAATGAGCTATTTCTTTCATGGCGTATTGTTATAGAACTGTGATGAAATTTATTGAACTTTTTTCCATTAGCGATGAATTATAATATAAATAGCAATATATTAATGCAAGATCTTCTTAGCTGCCTTTTGGAACATTCTTTGTCCAATTAACTTATTTATTTTAAAAATAATGTACCCCAACTTTGTGCAAGTCACTGTTGGTCAGGCTTGAAATAGAGTAGTGAACACAATACTTTTTTTGCTCTGGTGGAGCTTGCATTCTAGTGGGGGACACAAACTGCTTATTTACAAAATATATTAGAGTTACTCTTACGTTATACTATACACAAAATTTAACTCTGAATGGATCTGAGAACTAAAATGTAAGAAATAAAACTATAAAACTATTAGAGAAAAATAAGGAATAAATCTTCGTAACCTTGGATTTTGTAGTGCATTCTTACATATGACACTAAAGGTACATGCAACAAAAGAAAAATAGATACATTGAATTTTACAAACATTAAAAGATTTCATTCATCAAAAGACATTACCAAGAAAGTGAAAAGACAATCTAAAAAAACTGGAAAAAATTTACAAATTATATATCTGATAAGGCCCTAGTATGCAGAATATATAAAACATTGTTACAACTCAACAATGTAAAAGTTAAACAACCCAGTTAAAAAATGGGCAAAGGACTTGAATAAACATGTTTCCAGAGAAGATATACGAATAACCAACAAGCACATGAAAATCACATGAAAATATGACCAACATCATTCATCATCAGGAAAATGCAAATTAAAAATCACAATAAGATATCAGTTCACACCACTAGGATAGCTATATATATATTTTTTAATTAAGAAAAAAAGAAGTGTGGGCAAAGATGTGGAGAAATTGATACTCTTGTATATTACCAGTGGAAATATAACATTGTGCAGTCACTGTGGAAAGCAGTTTGGAAATTCCTCAAAAAGTTAAATATGGAGTTACCATACGAACCACAAATTCCATTCTGATTTGTATACTCAAAATAACTGAAAACAGGTTCAAACAAAAATTTGTATGTGAATGCTCATAGCAGCATTATTAATAGTAGACAAAAGGTAGAAGCGATCAAGATGTCCATCAATGGATGAATGAATAAATAACATGTATTGTCTGTATAATAGAATATTATTATTCAGATATAAAAATCAATGAAGTACAATGTGGATGATTCTTGAAAACGTTATGCTAAGTGAAAGAAACCAGACACAAAAGACCTCATATATAGTTCAATTTAAAGAAAATATCCAGAATAGGCTATAGAATAGGTGATAGAATTTGATAGTGGATTATATGTGATCTGTTAGAGAAAGATGAGTGAAGAATGACTCCAAATTTTTGGTCTGAACAACGGGAAAAATGGAGTTGTCATTTGTTGAGATGAGGAGGACTGTAAGAGGAGTAGGTTTTAGGGAAGATCAAGAACTCAGTTTTGGAATTATTAAGTTTAAGAGACCTACTTGAGTGTCAAGGAGGGTTCGAGTTGGTAGCCGGATATACTAGTCTAGCATTCAGAGGAGTGGTCTGAACTCATCAATTAAGACACAGTACTATTTAATACTGTGAAATTTGAATGAGATCGCCAGGCTGTAGTTAGAAATAGAGTTACAAAGACTGAGCCCTGCAACATTTCAACCTTCAGAAGTGAGAGGCTGCAAAGGAGTTTGAGAAGCAATTATGGATTCATTGCATTCTGATGACTGTAATTATCAGTTTTATTCAGGTAATTACTGAAGCATTTCTCACTATCATTTTAACATCATACCCTGGTTCTGGCAGAACCTTCAACTCAGTATACTCTGTTGCTAATTCTCTGCCGACCACTTTGTCTAGTTCAGTCCTCACCTTTGCTTTCTGTATTTTGATACTGACAGCAGCATCTCCTTGACCCTGACTACATCATAATTCATACTCTCATAACCCTTACTCCAATCATTGCAATAGGTTTCCAAACCATTTTCTGCTTCTTCTGGTTTTCCCTTCAAACGAATATTGTGCACAGTTAGAAGTTTAACCTTTATAAAGCAGATATCAATAATGCTGTTCTCGTCTCAAACTTTTCCATGTCTCCTCCTGCCTACCAAATAAACTTTTTGAGGATTCTTCAAATGCAACCACATCTTTATTTATAAATGTATGCATGCTATCACTGTGCACACTCATGCAAACAACAAACTCTTCTGCTCAATGTTTCCTTATTGAGTCTCCCTAATTTTTGTCTAAATTCTAGCCATTTTTCATGGCTCATTTCACATGTGACACTGAGACCTAGGCCATATCATTTTTATCAATTTCCAGTTCACGTGAACTATCTCATGCCTCTGAGAAGGCTTTACATTTTACAACTCAGTGGGCTTCAACTAACTACCACCCAGTTAGCTTTGTTAGTCAAGAAGCTATGCTTTCTTCTAGTAGCAACATTGTGAATTTGCCTTGAAAGAGTTGTTTATTCTATATTCTTTTCCAAGATGACTGGGTGGTGTTGAGGGTATTTCTTTTAATACAGAGATGGTCACGTGTTCTAGGTCAGCCCAACTAGTACTATTAAATGCTTCAGAGACAGATGAGTGATGCAATCTGGGCAGGTGAACCACTTTCTATACCTTACCCTGCTTTAGTTTTATCTATAGGCCTTATCATACGTAATTTAAAATATGCATTTCTCTGTTTAATGTATATTTTCCTCACTAAAATACAAATTTTGCAAGACTGGGTGTTTTGTTCTCTACAATATCCTTTACTCCCAGAACACTGTCTAATACTTAGCATGTATTTAATATTTGTTAAATGACTGAATAAATCAATGAGACCAGCCCAGGTTTATTGCAGTGACTATTAGGAAAAAGACTTGGTTATGTCTGGGGTTGACAATCTGGTAGCATGTAAGAGCAGAACTAGCAGTGGTCATTTTGCCTCCAGGTAGTAAACTCTACCTGTGAATTGAGACAATACTAGGCAAAGGGAGCTAAGAGTTAGCTAAGGACAGATTTCTGACAACATGATTTGAATGTCTGGACCTAGTTGGGTCTGGAACTACTAATGTCTTTGGAACTTGTAGCTATTCTTCCCCTTTCCAACACTTCTCCTCCCTTAAGCCAGTTTTAGTCATATGCAATGTTCTCTCCTAAGACAGGGTTTTTAAAATTTTTTTTTTATCATACTCTTATCTGTACAGTGAATAATAAATTTGAAACTTCCTTAGCTCCTCTGTTAGACTGGAAGCTACCTGAAAATAAGGACTATGCTTTATTCATCCTTACATTTCAGAATATTGACCCAATGATTTTCTGTAATCACTTGGTAGAATTTGAAAAACACCTGTCAAATAAAAATAAAATAATTTGTCTTTATTTGAAAATCAGCAATAGAACTTTTTGCATAATTATTTTGAAGAAAGATGTTGATATTTGTGAACAAAGTGTTTGCAGTACCAACAGTCTATTTTCAGTGTCATTGAAAGAATAAATCTCAACCACTTAAAAACATATTTTTACTAATAGATTGTACTATAGTCTAAATAATATATTAATTATATTAGAATTCTGAAGAAGAGTTCATAAAGGAATTATTAAAAATTGGCTCCTTATTAAAAGTCTTGGAAAAGTTATTACAACATAAATTTTTTGAGTTTATAACTTGATCTGAGAATATCTTTGGTGATATTCTCTCTTAACGAGAAAATAGAGGGTAGTTCCACTCATTTAACAGAAAGCATGATCTGTTTTTAGATTTGTGGATTCATGTAATCCTAATGATTTTTGATCAACATTCTCATATTTTGGCTTATATTTCTGCTAGAAATTTTGGGCTAAGTGAGAGGTGATGGGTATGGAAATTCACTCATTCTCTCTTACTAAAAATTCTGAGTGACTAGCGCTGCCTACAAGGTTGCTGGACAGATTTATAAACCAAATGATCTCCCTGAGAAAGAAATCAGCAGTTTTGTTCCTCAGGGCTCAGGGTTTAATTTAATTGAAATGAGCAGTCAAAAATACAAAGGAGTCAATTCTCATTTATCAATATTTCAGAAAGAAGAAAACAAAAAACTTCTATTTTTCCCTGCATTTCTTTGATGGCAACATAAACTCTATCATGCCTATAGACTAGCGCTTTGCAGATAATTCTCTACATACTTTTCATTTGACTATGTGGGCATATGTTCCTGAAACTATATTCTATACAAGAAGTCAGAGAAATGTTTAACCTGGGAAGAGATTTTTTACATCATGGGTGTAGAAGACATTCTAGGTCTAAGGAGAAGCTTGAGGAAGGGGACCATGCCTTCTTTTCATTTTGACACACGCAGTGTCTGACACACAGTAGAGGCGCAACAATTTTGGTCAATAAAAAGAGCCCAGCTACCATCCTTGGAACTGAATTACATGCTATAAAACCCAGAGAGTTTATTTCTTTGTTTTACTCTTTGATGCTTACTAAATGGATTTGCTATCATTTACTATAACAATACTCAGAGTCAAGTAGTTTTGGGTTACGTTTCACTGATACATCTCTTGTTGCCTGTCAAGATTATTTTTTATTTAGTTCAGGACTCCACAGAGTTGGAGAAAAATTTGTCAACACCTTCTTTATAATTTAAATTCATGAATGTGGAAATCTCTCAGACTTATTTTACCCTCTAGGTTAAGTAGCCTTAATTACTCTAAAAACTTCCAGCATTAATTTTTTTTCTCCCTAATTGCTTTTCTCTGAATATTTTTCAGTTCTTCCAAGCGCCTCTTTTAGGGATGTAAAAATTCATTATTGAAGGCTTTCCTGGACAATAGCCATTCCATTCCTTGCTCTTTGGTTGACAGAGTAACATGCCCAGCATGCCTAAAGCATATGGTAATATGAAGGCAGAGGGACCCTAGACCTGTTTTCTTCCCTGTCCAACTAAGAATTTAAATACTAGCTGCATTTCCAAGTTGACCACACTATGGTCTCACAGCAACTGAGAAAATTCTCCTATGATAGCAAAAGTTTTTGACACCATCCACCATCCTTGTAATATGAGGCAATTTTCCAGTTCTTGGAAACACATCTGTAAGCTGCTGCCCCAACATCAGGTGCCACAGGTCAAATTTGTTTAACCTAATGAAGCTGGTCAAGTACCAAGCACCTGTTCTAAACAGTCCATATGATTGTCCTCCCAGAAGAAAGGACCAATCTGAAGCAGCTGTGGGTAATTTTATTAGCCAAAACAAGCTGGAAGCAAAAGGGGAAAATAATATAATTAAAATTCTTACCATTAAAAATCAAATACAATTTCATTAATAAGCTCAAAGCACTTAAATGACTAATGTGCACATACACTTGCCAGCATTACCCTATCATCAAAAAAGTTTTCAAAAAGGGACATGCATATGTTATGTATTTATTCCTCAAGGTAGGAAACTTGAGGACTAATTATTCTGAGTAGGTAAATAAATCTGAGAAGTGTGGATCAACAGCTGGAAAATGACCAAGTAAGCTCATTATTAGTTCACCTGCCTGCTTAGTGTGTGATGGAGAAGAGACATATATTAAGAGGTGCTATTAGAAGATAATAAATTTGTATCCCCATAGAAAACTCTAGACAGAATTGTGGAAATTACCAAGTCAGGGAACATTTCTTGAATTCCCACTCATTGTAGTGTTACAGTTGCATCATTGATTGCTGCAGGCATTTCCTAAACTCTAGAGTGCTAAAAGCCAAGATAATGTGCACAAGTAAAAAATACTAAGCCAGAAACTGTGGTATGATAGATCATGAAAAACTCCTTCCATTCCTGTGTATAGACCTCTCTGCAATGTGACTTTGCTCATTCTCTCATGTGCTGGACATTTTTTCTCCACCCACTGAGTCTGGGCTTGTCTATGAAACTTACTTTGGTCAATGGGACGTTAACAAACAACTCAAGTAAAGGCTTGAAAAGCCCTTGTACATTGGCACTACTGTCTCTCACAGCTGGGAATCCTGAGTGCTTCAAGTGATGAAAGCCTCCAGGAAGCTGAAAACTGCTTTCATCCAGGGAGATGAAAGATGGCAAGCAAAGAGAAGCTGAAACATATCAGCCATCTTGGCCACAGACATCAGAGTGAGACCAAACTAGATTGAGTCCTCAACAAAGCTACCCCAGACCATAACTGCCAAGCCACCCACAGAAATGTGAGAACTAAAAAACTGTTTTTGTTTTAAGTCACTAAGTCAGCAGCCAAGGTTAATTGATACACAATGAAATAAATGTTTATGTAATTAAAGTTCAACTGTAGAATATGATATGTGATGGAATTATTGGAGAAATCATACAGCTGAGGTCAGAATAGAAAAGCTTCAAAAGTAGTGAAGTTTTGATGATTCTGTGCATAATATTTTGTAGGAATGTGTTTTTGTTCCGTTTCTACCAACAAACCATCAGCAAATCCTGGTCATGCTATGTTTGGATTCCTGTAAGCACCTTCATGTGTATCTTCCACTTCTTTTTGTCCATAATTCAAGTAAGTAGGCTTAGAATCATTTGAATTACATGCAGGCATACCTTGTTTTATTGCACTCCACAGATACTGTGGCTTTTATGAATCGAAGGTTTGTGGCGACCCAGTGTAGAACAAGTCTACTGGTGTTATTTTGTGCTTACTTTGCTTATATTTTTCAGTAATAAATAAATATTTTTAATCTAAGATATATGTATTTTCCTATACATAATGCTATTGTATGCTTATAGACTGCAGTATGATATAAAATTTATATGCACCGAAAACCAAAAAAATTGTGTGACTCACTTTATTGTGATAGTAGCTTTATTGCTATGGTCTGGAATAAAACCCACTATATCTCTCATGTGGTGTAAGTTCTTTGAGAGGAAAGACTACACTTAGTATAACTTTTTTCGGTTGTTCAAGCAAGGTATTAAAACTTGGAATCTAAATATAGTGTGGTGGTTTTAAAATATGTCCACGAATTCTTTGACCCTTCTTCCTTCAAATAGTGAAGCCTGTGTTCTAACTAGTTTTTCAATCAAGCCAGTTCAATTAACACCTTAAATAGACTTTTGCATGAAATGCCATGTTTCTCTTGTTTAATTAAAAAAGGTCTGTTTTAGTGACTTGCTTTTAATAAACAGATTGCAATGAGATGGATGTCATGTAACTACTGAGTCTAGACCATTGAGAAGTCTAGGCTCCTACTTGGTTTTCTCTTACAGATAATTCATTCTGGAAGAGGCTAGTACACATCTTGTGAGGACGATCAAGCAGTCCTATGGAAAGCCCACATGGCAAGTAATAACTATGTCCTCCCACTGTAAACTGGTTGGTCATGTGAATGAGTCACCTTGAAAGAGGATTCTCCAACCCAGGTCCAAAACTGTAGCCCCAGCCAATATCTTGACTGAAATATCATGAAGGTCCCCTAGATAGAGCCACTCATTTAAGCTTCTCCAGAATTCCTAACCCAGAGGAACCCCGTGGGATTCAAAATACTTGTTATGTTAAGTTACAAATTTTAGGATAATTTGTTTCACAGCAGCAGATACCTATTACATATAAAAAGGTGATAAAATTTGCATAGTACTTTTAAAAATAAAGATTATAAATTAATCTATCTAATTTTGGTTCAGCAGCTCGATCAAAGAAGTTAGTTCTAGTTTCTTACGAATCCAAATGTGGACTCACATTTTTAAGCTTAGTTTTGGGAGCCTTAGCTTTTTTCTTTAAATTTTAGTAATGAATCTACCATTATACAAATTATTTAAGGAAACCATGGAATCATGGTATTAAATTCCTTTTTATTTTATCTTCAATCCACTTGGGTTGATTTTATTCCTTAAAATCTTTATTAATTATCCTCCTTTCTGTATTTCAGGTTTGTCTGTATTCAAGCCCTTATCTGATATTCTGTGGAATATTTAGACACTTAAATTTTCAATTTGTTAGTAAAATGACATGCTCTTACTCAAAGTGAACCCTGAACATTTCCCTTAATACTATAAGAAAGGAATTGGCAGTAGCAGGACACTGCCAGGAGAGAGGGGTGATGGCATACATAAATAGGGTAGCTGATCTCAAACCAGGCAAAGTGGGGACCAAAGGGAGGCCCAAACTTTACCTGTATGATGACTACTTGTATGTTTAATTCTGAATTGTACCCTACATCTTTAAAATATAGATAGATAGATGGATAGATAGATAGATAAATAGATAAACAAAAAATTTGTCAGTAAAATAAATGTTCTAAAAGGCACTATTTACAGGATATCATCTAAACTCTTTTGCTTGTTATACAATGACCTGGCCCTGAATATCTCTGCAACATATTTTGTGTCTGCCGCACTCATCTTATGATCTAACTGATTACAGTGCTCCAATCAAGCTAGTCTGTTTCATACTTCTAATAGGCCTTTGCTTGGAGTGCTGTTTAGCTTTTGTTCATTATTCTTGAGTACTTGCTGTGGGCAGATAATCATTTATACTCTCTAATTGCTGAAGATAGGTCTGTTCTTGAAGGGAATTTATAATCTGGGAGGGAGATTAACTAAATGATCCCAAGCAAAAAATTACAAAGTATACCCCTCACAAGTAAAAAAATTTCATAATAAGGACATGTATGTAATTAAAATTTAACATAATTGTTGTCAAATACTAGTAGAAATAAGAGAATTTGGTAATATGCAGGTGCCTAGACCCTATTACTTGAGATTCTGAGTTCATTGATCCAAGGGCCAAAGAATTGGCTTTTTTCCCCCAAGTTCCATAGGACATTAAAGACTTGATGAAAATCTGACCTTTATTGTTTAGGTCGAGCAATGAATGATGATTAAGCTTGGAAACCAAATTCAATGTATTCACTATCCAGGATTAATCTGTTTCTCAGTAGCAAAAACTAACTAAGAAAGTTGGTGTGGCTATACAAATATCAGACAAAATATACCTTAAAATAAAAAATATTACTGGAGATGAAGAAGGAAATTTTATGATGATTACATGGCCAATATATCAGGAAAAAACCCAACCATAAACATATAAACACGACAACAGAAAACTAAAATATAAGCAAAAACATAAAAATAGATAAATTGTACTTACTCAAAATTGAAAATGCTTGTGCATCAAAGGACACTATTATTATTATTATTATTTTCTTTATTTTAAAGATGTGGGGTACAATTCAGGGTTAGGTATACAAATGTTCATTATGCAGGTACCCTTGTTGATGAGGTGTGCCCCTCCCTCAACAACCAGTCCCACCCACTCTCCCCTGGTAGTTTCTCACTACTGCCAATCCCTTTCTTATAGTATTATGATAATTGTTCAAGGTCCGCTTATGAGTGAGAACATATGGTACTCTGTTCTTTGTTTTTGTATAGATCGATGAGTGTGATAGACTCTAAATCCATCCAAGTTCCTGCGAAGTCCTTATGTTTGTCCTTCTTTATGGCTGCATAACATTCCATTGTTTATATATACCACATTTTAGAAATCCAGTTCAGCTTCAATGGGCAGCATGGTTGGTTCCATGTTTTTGCTATTGTGAATAGAGTTGCAACAAACATGAGTGTGCAGGTATCTTTTTTGTAGAATGACTTGAATTCTTCTGAGTATATTCCCAAGAGGGGGATTGCTGGGTCATATGCCAGGTCAATTTCTAGTTCTTTCAGAAATCACCACATTGTTTTCCAAAGAGGTTGCACTAGTTTGCATTCCCACCAGCAGGGTAGAAGCGTTCCCTTTTCTCTGCGTCCTTGCTAGCATCTGTTGTTGTTTGTTTTATTAATGATGGCAATTCCTACTGGGGTTAGGTGGATCTCAATGTGATTTTGGTTTGCATTTCCCTGATGATTAGTGAGGCTGAGCACTTTTTCATGTGTCTGTTGGCTGCCTGCATACCTCCTTTTGAGAAGTATCTATTCATGTCTTTTGCCCACTTTTTAATGGGCTGTCTGTTTTTTTCCTTTTGGTATGTTTGAGTTCCTTGTGGATTCTAAATGTTAGACCTTTGTCAGATACACAGTTGGCAAATATTTTTCCCATTCTGTGGGCTGTCTCCCTGCTCTCTTGATGGTTTCTTTTGCTTTGCAGAAACTTGTTAGTTTGATGAGGTCCCACTTGTGTATCTTATATCCTATGGTATGAGCACTTGGAGTTTTATTTCCATAAGGGTGTCTTCTGCATTTTCCAAGATTCTTATAGTTTGAGGTTTTATGTTTAGATCTTTGATCCAGTTAGAGTTAATTTTTGTGTATGGTGATAAGTAAAGGTCCTATTTCAACCTTTTGCATGTGATAAGCCAGTTTTCCCAGCACCATTTACAGAATAGGTTCTCCTCTCCCCAGTGGTTGTTGTTGGAGGCTTGTCAAAGATGAGTTGGTTGAAAAATTGAGATTTTGCTTCCGGAATCTCTATTCTGTTCCATTGGTCTGTATGTCTGTTCTAGGACACTATTATTAAAGTAAAAAGACAACCAATATAATGAGACACAAATGTTTGTAAATCATACATGTGATAAAAGACTTTAATCTAAAATAAAAGAAATTTTGCAACTCATTAATGAAAAAAACAAATAACTCAATTAAAAATAGGCAAAGGATTTGGAGAGGTATGTCTCCAAAGAAGATATGCAAATGACTAATACACACAATATGAAATGTGCCTGTAACATCATTAGCCATTGGAGAATAACGAAAAAGTTAAATTATTGCTTAAAACAATAATCAAAATCATGATTAAATTACATTAAATAATTAAGACATTATAGATGCATATTGAAACCCCAGTGAGATAGCAGTTCATTCTCACTAGGATGCCTATAATCAAAATGTCAACTAATAATAAGTGTTGGCAAGGATGTTAATGATAAGAACCCTCATATACTTTGGTGGGAATGTAAGTTGATACAGTCTCTTTGAGAAATAGGCTGACAGTATTTCAAAAAATTTAAACAAAGAGTCACCATATGAATCAACAATTTCACTCCTAGATATATGCCAAAGAGAAATGAAAATATATGTCCACACAAAAATTTGTACATGAAAATTTATAACAGCATTACTCATAAATAGACTAAATGTGGAAACAACCCAAATGTTTATCAACTGACAAATGGAAAAACAAAATTTTTTATATCAATATAATGGACTATTACTATGCCATAAAGAAGGAATGAAGCAGTAATAACAGGCTACAATATGATCCTTGAAAACATTATGCTAAGTGAAAGAAACCAGATCAAAATATCTCATATTATTCCATTTGCATTAAATACATAGATATAGAAACTAGATTCATAGTTGCTTAGAGCTAGGGTGTGGGTTTGGAGGTATATAGGAGAATTGGAAAGTGATGCTAAAAGTTTCTTTTTGGGGATTTCTCTCTGAGGTGACAAAAATGTTCTAAAATTGATTGTAGTAATCTGTATGAATATACTAAAAACCACTGACTTATACACTTTAGATGGGTAAATTGGGTGGTATGTGAATTATACCTCAATGAGACTGTTACAACATTCAACTAACATTGACAATATGCTTTCAGACCCTTCAAGTGTACTGTGTAGAGCCAAAAAATTTTATCTGTGATTGTTAATTTTCATATTTGTATTTCATTTTAGATTTGTGTTAGATTGCACATACTCTCAGCTTTAAAAAGAAAGTGTCCCAAAGAAAGTTTTGTAGGATTTCTGGGAAGATGGTGGCATAATCAGTCAGACAGTACAAGTCCCTCTATGTGTGAGTGATTGTATGGACAATTTTTCATGTGTTTCTGTGTGTAAGTGGGAGTATGAGAGGCTGACTGAGTTGGAACTTGAGAGCAAGTGTCCAGGGCCTTCCAGGTGAAGCCACTGGTGTGCATCTGTTCTGCTTGGACTCTAACACTTCCTGGATCTCAGAAGCTGAGTGCCATTTTCTAAAATCAGCAGAGCTTTTCCCAGGAGCAATGGCTGGGGTGATTGCCGGCTCCAATACCACAGTGCTGGGTTGAATGCTGGCAGTGAGGGCCATGGAGGGGGAGTCCCAAGGAAGCAGTAAGGAGCCTTGCCACTGGGTCCTAAGATCTGGAAACTGGTAATTGCTGGAGAGGGAACTATTAACTCCATTGGTGACAAGAACAGCAGCCAGCAGAGAAACTGACCAGATTCTCTAACACCTGGTTAGAGAAATGTTCCAGGGCTGTCTCTGTGGAATAACAGAACCACATCTTGAGACTAGGTGCTATCTCTGTGTTGTATTGGGGCTGTTCTTTGTGACCTCGGAGAACATGGCCCCTGGTACACAAGTCCTGGTGGGTAAAAACAGATGTGAAACCCCGGATGATTCACCTTCCACCCTGAGTCAGCTGCTGGGCGACAGAAGCAGACAGTGGACCTGCCAAGAAGGAGTCTGGGAGTGCCTGACTTCCTCCACCCTTAGCAACAAGTGAAAGAGATCAGGAGGGCAGAGCAGAGACAGGAGGCTCCATTCCCCAGCTTTGAACTGGATGCCCTGGTAGCTGTGACAAAGTTGGGAGAGAATGGAAGGAGGGAATATCCTGAGAAATGCTGTATCAAGTTATTTCAGCCCCTTTCCCTCACATGGGTGGTGTGCAATGGCTACCAAATACAGGCAGCAGGGGGTGAAGAGTCTAACAACTTACGTTCCAACAGTGAATAGGAAACCTGCAGTAACAGCCCTGCAGTAGCAGAACCCATCAGATGGAGCCCACCTTCTCAAAGAGACATAGTACTCTTTATCAACTTTTTTTTGGTGGGGGGGTAATATTGGTTTGTTTGATTATATCGTTTGGTTGCTTTGTTTGTTGGCTGGTTTTGCCTTTTCTTTCCTTCTCTGATTTCTCTTTCTTTGTTCTTTCTGTTTTTTAACATTTTTTCTTTTTCTTTCTATTTTTCTTTCCTCTTTTTCTCTTTTTCTCCTCCTTTCTCTTTTTTTCTCTCTTTTCCCTCTTATATCCTGTCTTGGACTCAGTGGCTATGCAAGCATACCTACTATAAGGTCATATTGTACAGAGATGAAGAGCGAGTCCCAACTGGCTCACTCACCAGATAGCAAACATTATGACCTGCCAATAGGTTCAGAATCCTTGAGCACCCTCCCCACTCCCTAGTTAGTGCTCAAAATTATAAAGAGATAGCACAGTGCCCCACCCCCAGTCCTACTTCATAATTGGACAAAACAAACCTGGAATCCCAGCTCAAGGAAATCAAAAGGTAGAGCAAATGTCAGAAGTAACTGCTTCTCCATTTTATACTGAGCAACAGAATTAAAGAGAAAGTTAAGAGAACTGCTACAAATGAAGAAAAACCAACAAAAAACTTCCAGCAACCTTCAGAGTCCTAGCAAAGAGTCAGTGCTAGAAATATCAGTTACTGGGGAATAAACTATGGCTATCTCCCAAAACAACAGTAACCAGAAGGTACTTACAGAGATCAGAGAATTGTTAGATAAAATGAATAAAAATCAAGAAATGCAAGGGCTAAAACTAAATGAAATTGCAATGGAGCTAGACAGGCTCCAGAAAGCATACTTAGAAATAACAGAAATAAAGAACTCCATCCAAGAAATAAATAAAAAACTAACAAGCATGGGAAGCAGAATAGACCAAGCAGAAGACATAATCTCAGCGCTAGAAGACCAAAATATGGAATTAACCTAATCTATTAAGAGGCAGTAATGGGAAACTCTCAGGGGGGAAGGGTGGAATTGGCAGTTGAGGGAAACTGCTAGCGGAGGGAAGGGCATACCTCATCAACAAGGGTACCTGCATAATCAGTGTTTGTATACCTAACCCTGAATAGTACCCCACATCTTTATAATAAAAAAAGAAAGAGGAAACTTTCCAAGAGATATGCAGTTTTATCAAGAAACCAAACCAACGTCTGATTGGAATACCTGAAATAGCAAGAGAAACAGAAAACACCTTGGAACAAACATTCCATGATGTCATTCAGGAAGACTTCCCTTGTCTGGACAGAGAGATGACTATACAAGCATAAAAGATCCCGAAAACCTCTGCAATACATCGTATAAGAAGAATAATCGCTGACACATAGTAATTCCCCCATAGGGAATATAAGAGAAAAAAATCCTAGAGACAGCAAGGGAAAAAGGTCAAACCACCAACCACGGGAGACCAATCAGAATTACTGCAGAAACACTACAGGCCCAAAGGAATTGTGCCCCAATTTTAATGTTCTGAAAGATAAACAATTTCATCCAAGAATTTCCTACCTAGTCAAGCTAAGCTTCATCAGTGATGGAGAATTAAAATACTTCCCAAACATTCAGTCCCTAAGAGAATATGCTGCTACAAGACCAGCTCTACAGGAGATGCTTAAAAAGGTGTTGTGCACAGAAGAAAAAAGAAACAAAATAAATACCACAAACTTCACAAGCTCACAAACAAACACAAAAGCAGCAGAACATACAGCATACCTGCAAAAATGAAACACACACATATATGAACACAAAAGCTAAGCAAAAACAAAACAGCATTATGTCAGGGACAAACTCTCACATTTCAATAATCAGCCTGAACACGAATGGTTTAAATGTTCCAAAGAAAAGACATAAAATGGCAAATTTGATAAAAATACATGACCCAGTAATTTGCTGCCTCCAGGAAACTCATCTCACCACAAAGGACGCCCACAGACTCAAAGTTAGAGGATAGAAAATGAATTTTCAGGTGAATGGATCACAAAAGAAGACAGGAGTCACAATCTTAATATCAGATAAAACAACTTTTAAGCTATCAAAAATTAAAAAGATACAAAAGAATACTACATAATGATAAAAGATTTGATTTATCAATAAGAAATATCCATCCTAAATATATACACCCAACACAGGAGTACCAGTTTTTATAAAGCAGCTACTAAGTAAACAAAGAGTAAATAAAGATACTGACTCTAACTTAAATACCCCACTAACAACTCTAGATAGATCACTGAGGCAAAAAATCAACAGAGATCTGGAACCTCAACTTGACACTTGACCAAATGAACTTAGTAGATACCTATAGAACACTCCACCCAACAACCATAGAATCTACATTCTTCTCATCACCACATGGAACGTAATCTAAGATTGACCACATTCTCAACCACAAATCAAGCATAAACAAATTTCACAAGATTGAAATACTGCCATGCACCTTCTCAGACCACAGTGGAATAAAAATAAATGTCACATCAACAAAATTCTTCCAGAACGTACAAACACGTGGACACTAAACAGCATAATGCTGAACAAATCCTGGTTCAACACAGAAACCAAAACAGAAATTAAAGATTCCTGGAAACATATGAAAACAAATAAATGCTTTACCAAAACATCTGGGATGCCATGAAAGCAGTACTAAGAAGGTAATTTATATCTCTATGAACATACATCAAGAAAATAGATAAGAAGTTGACAGTCTAACAAATCACCTAAGGGAGCTGGAAAGGCAAGACCACCAAAACGCTAATTTCAGCAGAAGAATCCAGATCACCAAAGTAAAAGCTCAAATATGGGACATAGAAGACAAAAATACCATAGAAAAAAAATCAACAAAACAAAAAGCTGGTTCTTTGAAAAGATAAACAAGATTGATAAACTCCAAGCCAGAATGACCAAAAAAAAGTGAGAAAAAGCCCAGATAAACACAATCAGAAATGCAAAAGTTCAAGTCACAACTGACCCCTAAGAAATAAAAAAGATTATACCTATATAGAAACAAACTCGATGACCTAAATGAAATGGAGGACTTTCTAAAATAACACAACTTCCAAAGGTTGAAACAGGAAGAAATTGAGATACTAAAAAGATCAATAACAATCCAGGAAATTGATTCCATCATAAGAAAGCTATCTTAAAAAAAACAAACAAACCCTGGACCAGACAGCTTTCCAGTGGAATACTACAAAACATACACGGAATTGCTGATACCAATCCTATTGAAAGTATTCCAGGCTATTGAGAATGATGGAACACTCCCAGATCACTTTATGAAGCTATCATCACACTGATAACCAAACTGGGTAAAGAGCCAACAAAAAGAGAACTACAGGCCAATATCCCTGATGAACATAGATGCAAATATTGTCAACAAGATCCTAGCAAATTGGATCCAACAACACATCTCAAAAATCATCCACCATAACCAAGTAGGTTTCATCACTGGCATGCAGGGCTAGTTCAACATACACAAGATCTAAATGTAATTAAATATCTCAACAGATGTAAAAACAAGAACCACAAAATAATATCATTAGATGTGGAAAAAGCTTTTGATAAATTTCAGCATCCTTCTTGATAAAAACTCTTGAACAAACCAGGCATAGAAAGAACATACCTCAAAATAGTAAGTGCCATCTCTGATATACCTACAGCCAACACATTGCTAAATGGACAGAAATTGGAAGCATTTTCCCTAAAAACTGGGACAAGACAAGACTACCCAGTGTCACCCTTCCTGTTCAACATAGTGTTGTAAGGCTTAGCTAGAGCAAATAGACAAGAGAAGGAAATTAGGGGCATCCAAATAGGAGAAGGGGAAGAAAAGTTATCCCTCTTTGTTGATAATATGATCCTATACCTCAAAAATGCAAGCAAATCTGTAAAAAAATCTCCTTGCACTGATAAAGTACTTTGGCAAAGTGTCAGGGTACAAAATAAACATGCAAAAGACAGTCACATTCTTTTTTTTTTTTTTTTTGAGTTAACATGATTGTATTTTATAATTTTTTTTTCTTTTTTTTTTAATTTTGATATTTAGGGGTACATTTAAGGGTTAGGTACACAAATATGTCTCATTCAGGCACCCTTGTTTGTAAGAAGTGTCCCCCCATCCCCAGACAGGTATTTACTGCCATTAATTGCTTCCCCTATCCCTCCCACCCCCCCATCGTTTCCCATCACTGTCAGTCATTTTCTTGTGGTAATACGTTGGGTG
>CAUYQG010127807.1:0-13517 GCA_963574415.1 Tarsius wallacei
ATGCAGGAAAATAATTTCTTTCTTTTTTTTTTTTTTGCGTTGGAGTCTCACTCTGTCACCCAGACTGGAGTGCAGTGGCCGCTCCTGGCCACCGCAGCCTCGACCTACCGGGCTCCGGCGATCCTTCCACCTCAGCCTTCCGAGTAGCTGGAACTACAGGCGCGTGCTACCATGCCCAGCTGATTTTTGATTTATTGTAGAGATGAGGTCTCGCCAAGTTGCCCAGGCGGGTCTCGAACCCGCGGGCTTAGGCAATCCACTCACCTCAGCCTCCTAAAGTGCGGGATTACAGGCTGAGCCACCGAGCCCGGCTAGGAAAATAATTTCTAAGTCATAGAGTATGACAGTGAGGTTTTCTGTTTTTCCATGCTGTTCTGTAAGAGCAAAAAGTAGGTATACATACAGATGTGTGTGGGTATGTATTTGTGTGTATATATAGCTCTGTCTAGATAAGATTTGTTTTTGAATTTGTGTTGCACATGTTTTTTCCTTTTCCATAGTTACTTTTTCATTAATCTAATAACTTCCTTTCTTTCTTTCTTTTTATTTTTTGAGTTGATGACTCACTCTGTTGCCCAGGCTGGAGTGCAGTGGCACACTCACAGCTACCCCAGTGTCGACCTACTGGACTCCGACAATCTTTCTGCCTCAGTCTTCCAAGTAGCCGGGACTACAGGCACGCACTACAACACCCTGCTAATTTTTTTATTTATTGTAGAGACGAGGTCTTGCCAAGTTGCCCGGGTTTGTCTCGAACCTGTGGGCTCAGGCAATCCACTCACCTCGGCCTCCCAAAGTGCTGGGATTACAGGCTGAGCCACTGAACCCGGCCAATCTAATAACTTTCAGTGAATAAGAGTTTTTAATTTTAGTGAAATCCAACTTATCAATCTTTTCATTTATAGTTAGTACTATTTGTGTCATGCTTAAGAAATATTTTTCTGACCCAAGATTATAAGCATATTCTCTTTATGTTTACTTCTAAAAGATTTATTATTTTGCCTCAGAAAGTAAAATTTAGGCCTACAATTGCCTGGAATTCATTTTTGTCTATAGAATATTATAGAGGTTATTGTTTTATCTCATGTGGGTAGACATCCCAGCACCAATTTTGAAAAGATTATCCTTTCTCCACTTCCAATTCAGAGGCATCATTGCCATAAATCAAGCCTGGTTTTAGATTTTCTATCTATTCTGATTCATGGGTTTAATGTCTGTCCTTGTCCCAAGATCATACTGTTTATTGTCTTAATTACAGGATTTTTATAATAACTCTTGATATCTGGTAGCTTAAATTCTTCCAATGTTTTCTTATCAAGATTGTCTTGGAGATTTTTTCTTCTTTGCATTTTCAAACATTTAAAAATCACCCATCCACGCAATTCCTACTGCAATTTTGGTTGAGTTTCTGTTAAATGTATACGTTAACTTGGGGAATATCGACATTGTTACAATATTGAATGGTACATCAAGCGTGGTCTATTCCTTCTTTATTTAAGATTTCTTAATTTCCCTCAGTAACGTTTTGCTATTTGTAACATAAAGATTTTAACATATTTTGATAGATTAATTTCTAGGTATTTACTATTTTTAATGCTATTACAAATAGAATCAATTTTACATTTATTTTTGCTCATATTTATAGATGGTATTTTCGTTTGTTGTGTAACATCCAGCACCTTGCCAAAATAACAGTAATTTTAATAGTTGCCTATAGATTCTTTTGGGATAAATTTCTTTCTTCCTTTTCCATCTTTATAGATTTTATTCCTTTTTCTCACTTTATTGAGTTGGTCAGAAATCATAGTAACATAATTTACAAAAGTTGGCAGCAGGCATGCTTATTCTTATACTAAAGTGATACAATTCAATATTTAGTTGAGTACAATCTTTGTAGTAAGAGTTTTGGAGATATACTTTATCGGGTTAACAGCTTTTTTTCTATTCCTGATTTGTTACATTTTTGTCATGAACATGCTGAATTTATCAATAGAATTGTGTCATTTGTGATGGTCGTAATTTTTTCTCCTTTATTCTGTTAACAAGTAAACAACATTGACTGATTTCTGAATACTAAAAAAATTGCATTCTGGTAAAAACATTGTAATGATTTATAATTCTTTTTATATATAATTGAATTTATTTTGCCAATATTGTATTTTGTTTAAGATTTTTTTCACCCATATTCATGAAAAAAATTGGCCTATAATTTTTCTTTCTTTAATGTCTTTGGCAGGAGTTGATGTTCAGGTCATTCAGGACTAATAAAGCTAGTCAAGAAATGTTCTCCTTTTTTCTATTCTTATCCTGAGTTCGTATCGGATTGGTGTTTTCCTGTTTTAATTAAATGTTGAAAACCATTCAATGGTAAAGATATCTGCACCTTGAATTTTCTTGGCAGCAAGATTTTAAATTATGGGTCTATTTAATTTAATGGACTATTCAGATTTTTCTGTTCATTTTCTGTGTTAGATTTGGCAAACTGTGTTTTTTTTCCTTTGGTAGGTCTTTTTATTTCAGGTCCAGAATATGGACATTAGAGTGGATTGCTGACTTGGAGCAATAGTTATACTGATTATAATTGAGATCATTAAGATATTACGCAGTTGAAATTGGCAGATTTTTTAAAGTAGGCATTGAATTTGACTGAACAATGGTGGGCAGGAAAAGAATTGGAAATGAAAAGATTCCGTTTGATAACAAATCCTTGATGAATTTTTTAACAGAGTCATATACTTTGTGTTTTTATGTTTAAAAGAAATTATTTTAGATTTAAGGGGTGCTAGTGCATATTTGTTACATGGACATACTGTGCACTGGTGTGAATGGGGCTTCAGGTGGCCCATCCCCTAGATGGTGTGGACATTGTAAACAACAGGTAAAACTGAAACCTAGTCCCCTTTCCCACCTGCTCCTTTTTAATATCCCCAGTGTCTATTATTTCCATCTTTGTGGCCATTTAGCTCCCACATGTAAGTGAGAACATGTGACATTTGATTTTCTGTTTCTACATTAGCTCAGTTAGGATGATGTTCTTCAGTTCCATACATGTTGCTGTAAAGGACATGGTTTCATTCTTTTTTTATGCCTATGTCACATTCCATGGTGTGTGTGTGTGTGTGTGTGTGTGTGTGTGTGTGCGCGCGCGCACTTGTGTGTGTGCACGTGTGTGTGTGTGCACGCATGCGCGCTCGTGTATATATATATATATATCTCCGCATATTTTCTTAATCCAGTTAATTGTTGATGGGCATCTGGGTTAGCTCCATGGTTTTGCTATTGTGACTAGTGCTGCAATGAACATACAAGTACAGGTATCTTTTTTATATGATGACTTATTTTCCTTTAAGAAGACACCTACTGGCCAGGCACGGTGGCTCATGCCTATAATCCCAACACTTTGGGAGGCTGAGGTGAGAGGATTGCCTGAGTTCATAGGTTTGAGACCAGCCTGGGCAACTTGGCAAGACCTCATCTCTACAATAAATCAAAAAATTATCCAGGCGTGGTGGCGCGTGCCTGTGTTTCCAACTACCTGGAAGGCTGAGACAGAAGGATCACCTGAACCCAGAAGTTCGAGGATGCGGTGGCTGTGAGCGTGCCACTGCACTTCAGCCTGGGCGACAGAGTGAGACTCCAACTAAAAGAAAAAAGAAGAAAAAAAGAGAAAATACCTATTAGTGGGATTTTGGGGTCAAATTGTGTTTTTTAAAAGATTTAATATTTTTTACTGAATTATTCGAATGTATTGACATAAATTGTTAATAATATTATTTTTAATGTCTTTGAGATCATGTAGTGATATCTTTCTTTTTATTCCTACAATTTGATAATTTGTATTAGCTCTTTTTTTGGCTTAGTCCTGCTAAAGTTTATCTTTCAATGAAGAAATTTGGGCTTTTATTGATTTTCTTTATTGTAAATTTGTTTTCTATTTTGTTAAGCTGTATTTTTATCCTTATTATTTCTTTACTCACATTTTTTATTAGGTTTAATTTGCAGTTCTTTTCTTACCTCTTCAAATGAACACACAGATCATTGATGGTTTGCCTTTTTTCTTTTCCAAACTATGCATTTATTATTGTAAATCTCCCTCTAAAGACTACTTTAGTTGCATTTCACAAGTTTGGATGTTACTTTTTTGATAATTATTCAGCTTAAAACATTTTCTAATTTCCTTTCTGAAATGTTTGGAGAATTTTTAAATTTCCCAGCATTTGATCCATTTTGGAAAATGTTTCAGATGGTTTTATAAGAAAAAGTATATTCTAAAATTGTTGAGAATTGTATTCCATGAAGATCAATTTGGCCAAGTTTGCTATTCAAGTCTTCCATATCTTTTTTCATCTCTTTGTATATGACTTGTTCTATTATATACTGAATTGTCCAAATATTTTATGGATTTTACTATTTTATCTCTCAGTACTATTAATATATTCTTCATGTATTTTAAATCTATGTGCATACATTTTCAAAATTATTATATATTTATGGTGGATTTAATATTTTATTTTAATGACTTGTCTTTGTCTCTAGCAGTTTTTGTCTTAAAGTATACTTTGGTTGATAATAGTAAAATTATGTCAATTTCATTTTGGCCAATGTGTTCAAGATAATTTTTTTGTCTTTTTATATTCAATGTTGTGCCCTTATAATTAAAATTTATCTCTTGGCTGGGCACGGTGGCTTAAGCCTGTAATCCTAGCACTTTGGGAGGCCAAGGTGAGCAGATTGCCTGAGTCCACGGGTTCAAGAACAGCCTGGGCAACTTGGCGAGACCACATCTCTACAATAAATCAGAAATTAGCTAGGCATGGTAGTGCATGCCTGTGGTACTGGCTACTTGGATGGCTGAGGCGGAAGGATTGTGGAGCCCAGCAGATAGATGCTGGGGTGGTTGTGAGTGTGCCACTGCACTCCAGCTTGGGCAATGAAGTGAGACTCCAACTAAGGAAAAAAAAAAAAGTATATCTCTTGTAAGTAGGATATTGTTGGATTTTTAAAAGAAAATCTGATATGATTGCTTTTGTATTTTAATGGAAGTTTTTAGTTTACTTATACTTTATATAGTTTGATATATTTGGGTTTAAATTGATCATCTCATTATTTCTTATTCATTTGTCACACTTACCTTTTTTTTTCCCCCACTTTTCTTGTCTTTCTTAGTATTAATCAAAATTTTTCTGGTTATACTTCCCTCTCGAGTAGTTATATATATTTTACTCATGTTTTAAAACAATTATTTAGTGGTTACCTTAGAGAGTACAACAGTACTTTTGGTCTTCATTTCTGTCTGCATTGTTCTATTTTTTTTTTTTTTTTGAGTTGTAGTCTCACTCAATCACCCAGGTTCAAGTGCAGTGGCACGCTCACGGGCACCCCAGCATCCACCTGCTGGGCTCCAGCGATCTTTTGGCCTCAGTCTTCCAAGTAGCTGGAACTAAGGGTACATGCTATCACACCCAGCTATTTAAAAAAAAAAAATTATTGTGATGATGAGGTCTCCCCAAGTTGCCCAGGCTGGTCTTGAACCCGTGGGCTAATACAATCCTCTTACCTCAACCTCCTAAAGTGCTGGGATTAACAGACTTGAGCCACCTTGCCCAGCCTGCATTTTTCTATTTTTGACTGAGATTATTATATCCTGCTAGGAAAACATTATTTTGACGTGATTCTGCTGGAGATGAATTTCTGATTTTTTTTCTGTTTTTGATCTGAAAATATGGCCTTTTTTTTTTCTGTTATCGAATTCTAGGTTGGTAGTTATCTTCCTTCAGTATTTTATAGTTGTTAATTCTTTTTTCCCCTAATTCACTTAATTTGTGTTGAAAAGTCAGTTGTCAGTTTTATTGTTGCTGCTTTCAAGTAATGCGTGTTTTTCTCTGGTTGCTTTTAAGATATTCTTTGTCTTCAATGTTTAGTAGATTGAATATTATGTACCTAATTTTGAATTTTCTTTGCCTTATGCCCTTTTGGGGCTTCATGGATCTGTGAATTGATATATTAAATAATTTTGGTAAATGTTTCTTTAAACATTGCTTTTGTCTCATTCTCTTTGGATTCTCCTTTGTGAATTCCAATTACAGATGTTACACCTTTTATTATGTCTCATAACCTCTTTTTTGTATTTTCCATTCTTTTCCTTGTTATGTTATATTTTACCAATCTAATTTCCAATTTACTATTTCTCATCTCTATTGTATCAAATTTGCTATAACATTTATTTAATTATGAATTTAGGTTGTTCTATTTATTATTTCTAAAATTGTAAATTGACTCATTTCTATAGATTCTAGCTATTTGGTGATTTCTCCATCTTCTTATCTATTTTCTTAAACATAGTTACCGCAATTATTTTAAAGTTAGTATCTGATTAACTCAATTTTATTTTTTAAATTTTTTTATTGTAAAGATGTGGGGTACAGTTTTGGGTTAGGTATACAAGTGATCATTCTACAGGTAAAGTTTGGGCCTCCCTTTGGTCTCCACTTTGCCTGGTTTGAGATCAGGCACCCTTATTAGTGTTATGTGCCCCCGCCTCCCTTCCCTGACAGGACCTGCTACTGCTAATCTCTTTCATGTAGTATTCTGACAAATGTTCTGGATTCACTTATGAGTGAGAACATGTGGTACTCAGTTCTTTGTTTCTGTGATAGATCACTGAGTATGAGAGACTCCAAATCCATCCAAATTGCTGCAAAGTCCATATGTTTGTCCTTCTTCATGGCTGCATAATATTCCATTGTGTATATGTACCACTTTTTTTTTTTTTAATCCACTCCTCCTTCCATGGGCAACATAGCTGGTTCCATGTTTTGCTATTGTGAATAATGCTGCAATAAACATGTGTGTGCTGGTATCTTTTTCATAGAGTGATTTGAGTTCCTCCAGTATATTCTCCTTTATTTTACTTTAGAGACAGGATCTCGCTCTTTCATACAAGGTGGAGTACAGTGGTGCGATAATGGCTGTCTGCAGCCTTGAACTTCTGGGATCAAGTGATCCTCCTGCCTTAGTCTCCTAAGTAGCTGGGACTATAGTAACATGCCACCATGTCCTAATAATTAAAAAAACAATTTTTTTTTTTTTGCTAGAGATGAGGTCTCACTATATTGCTCAGGCTGCTCTTGAACTCCTGGAATCAAGTGATCATCCTGTTTCAACCTGAGTTGGCATTACAGGCATGATGAGCCACCTAGCCTCATTCATCAGTTGATGGACAGTTAGGCTGATTCTGTAGCTTGGCTATTATGAATAGCACTGCAATGAACACGGGAATGCAGGCATCTCTTCAACAAATTGATTTCAAATCTTTACACAGAAATGGGGATTGCTGGTCATGTGGTAATTCTATTTTTAGTCTTTTCATTTATGGAAGGAGACCAACACCATCTGTAATTCGCATGTACCACGTTAGGCTTTTTCAAGACCGCTTGGCAACTTTTGGAAAAGAAATTATGTTGGGAAACAATTTTACTTATATTTTTATGTAGTGGTAAAAGATAGAGTTGTGAGGAAAGTTGTGAGGTGAAGTTTGAAGCAATGCATTTTTCTAATTTCTATTTTTAAAATTTGAAGATATTTTTCATGACTTTATCTGAATTCTGGAAACAGCAATTAAGACTTTTAACTCTGAACGTATATTTCTTGATTAAGTCATGTTTAATGCAAAGTGTGTTCTGCATTTTAAAGCCTTATAAATTTTTTTCATCATTGATTGTCACCCAAAACTTTAAGACCACAGTTCTGAAATAGATGGGTTTTGTAGGTAAAGAATTTGGAATCAGGATTTCAGAATTCCATGCTCACTGTGCCATCTCCAGCAACTCAGTCATCTTCCATGGCGATCAGTATTCTTCTCAGGTGTTCTTTCTGTCCCTCAGTTGGAAGACTTAGAAGTGGCCTTGCCTTAAGGATGATGGATAGAGTAGATGGCATCTCAAAGGGCTTCCTGATTTTCACATATCTGGGAGGACATCTGCCATAACAAAATATCACAGACTAGGTAGTTTGAACAACAGACATTTATTTCTCATGGTTCTGGAAGCTAAAAGTCCAAGAACAGGGTGTCAGCAGGTTTGGTTTCTTCTAAGGCCTCTCTCCACGGTTTGCAGATGGCTGTCTCCTTCATGTCCTCATGTGGTCTTCTTGCCTTTGTGAGTGCGTGTGTCTCTGCCCTGGGAGTGTCTGTGTCCTAATTACCTCTGATAAGGATACCAGTCATATTGGATAGGATCCACCTTTTATATATGACCTTCCTCCACCTCAATCACCTCTTTAACAGCCCTGTCTCCAAGTACAGTCACATTCTGAGGAACTGGGGGTTAGAACTTCAGCATATACATTTTGAGGGACACAATTCAGTCCTAAACACCATCTACATGTGCATTTCATGGCTTGAAATGACATTCTGCAGACAGTTTACCACATATCACCACACTCCAAGCGCCGTAGCCTTGACACAACTTGCTACCTCACACAATCCCTTGGGCTTGGATGACTTAAAAAAAGTTGTTTTGTTTTTACATGCTTCATAAAGTTGTATATTTCTGTGGAAATATTTTTAAATTATAGACATCATAATATTCATCCCTAAGTATTTCATTATGCATCTCTAAAACTTAACATTTTCCTTCTTCATTTAGAGTGATTCTATTCAATGTTTATTTCTTCTCAAACCTTTAAATTCAGTCTTGAATTTTCTTGAAGCATTTATTTTTTTGCTATCTCTTCTTAATCAAGTGTGCATAATATCTTCTAAGTTGGCGTTCCATCAACATTTTATAATTCCTAAAGCATCCCACAGTTAAATAGCATGAGGAAATGCTGATATAGGTGAGTCTTGAGGATGTGGTAAAAAAGTTATTACTCATCATTTTAGGCATATTATGTTGATGTTAGTCACTACAGGTAAAGTTTACTCATGCTATCGTTTGTAATTTCTGTCTACATGAGACAAAAAAATTATGCCTTGAGGATACTAAGTTCTAGAAATCGTTTTTAGCAAAATTTTGAACTCTTTCATTTATTTTGAACCCTTGTCTACTTTGTTCCTTGGAGATGTTCTCTTTTATTTATTTCTGGCTCTTGTAGTGTTTCCCCAAAACATCTATTTTCTTTATCCTTAATACTAACCTAAGAGTTCATATGAAAGACTCCATGCCCATTGCCTCTTCCTATCTTTATTCAGAGCCAGTTCTACAATTCAGAGAACCACTGCGTTGTTAGCTTCTGTCTTAGTCCATTTGGGTTGCTCTAACAACATAACATAAACTGGGTGGTTTATAAACAACAGTTTTTTCCCTCCACGGTTCTAGAGGCAGGGAAGTTCATGATCAAAGCACCAGCAGAGTTAGTGTCTGGGTCAGGCCCACTTCCTTCTTCATAGATGGCGCCTTCTGATTGTGTTCTCACATGGGGGAAGGGCTTCCTTGGACCTCTGTTGTAAGGGCACTAATCATATTCATAAGCAGGTTGTCTTCATGACTCAAACATCTCTCAAAAGGCCTTACCTTCAAATACAATCACCTGGGGGGTTAGAATTTCAACATATGGATTACAGGGGACACAAACATTCAGACCATAATGGTTTGTATCTACACTCCAATCTCAGAATCCTCCAAGAATGTTCACTTTCTTATACCCTGAACTACATTAAACCAAAATTTCCTCTTGTCTTATCTCTTCATCAGCATCGTAAATTGAAATCCTACTTGTCTGTATTTATTATTTGATATAGGTAAGGCTCACTGTTGAGCCTACATGCTTTTTGAGTTTAGTGAGACAAATATATTTGACAGCATTCATGCAAGTGCTATCAGTTTCAGCGTCTCCCACCATCAAGCCTTCACATGACTCTGACCGGAATACCTTCCCAATTCCTTTACAGAAACATCCTTTGATCACAACCTGACTCACCTTACTTGTGGGCTTTTTCCAGGCTTGGCCAGCTGTGTTCACTTATACATATCCCCCCAGGGTTTACAACATATCCATTTCCTCTCCTCTAGATTACTTGAATGCTTATTTAATTACATTCCTTTTATCTTATTTTTTAAAATTTTGATTTTGTAATGGGAAAACATATAGTAGACATAGTCTCTGATTTAAAAAATCTTTAAAGCTGAAAGGGTAGATATATATAGCAATCATATATCCCACTTTAGGGTGAGATATTTCCAGGGCATGGACTGAATTTTTTTGATAATAGTTTCCACTTAGTTAACTTAGTTTTTTCACAATGCATTTACAGCCACATTTTAATTTTAATTTAATTTAATTCAATTTAATTTTGAGTTGGAATCTCACTCTGTTGCCCAGTCTGGAGTGCAGTGGCACACTGCTCACAGCCACCGCAGCCTTGACTTGCTCAGGCAATTCTTCCACTTCAGCCTACCAAGGTAGCTGGAGCGACAGGCATGCGCCACCATGCCTGGCTAATTTTTTCATTTATTGTAGAGATGAGGTCTCGCCAAGTGGCCCAGGCTGGTCTTCAATTCATGGGCCTCTCAAAGTGCTGGGATTATAGGCGTGAGCCACCACGCCTGTCCCAACATTTTTAAAGTTTCATAATTTTTCTGTGAGAAAGTTAGGGCAGATAGAGGCAAATGTCATTTTCCTACTAGTTTCTCAGGAAATTCCATCATAAGGTGAATCATTGTAAGAAGATCCTATTTTTCCCAAAGGGACAATGCTAAATTTGAGGGTTGTATACCACAGGAAAGACTCCCATTTACTTTAGAGCTATTCTAAAACAAGATAATAGGTGCTCAATAACAACCTGACAAAATGCTTTCACTTTTTTTTTCCCTCACTGGCAATCCCAGCACTTCGGCAAGAGGATTACCCGAGCCCAGGGGTTCGAGATCAGCCTAAGCAACTTGGCAAGACCTCATCTCTATAATAAATCAAGCATATTTAGTTGGGTGTGGTGGTGCATGCCTGTGGTTCGGCTACTTGGAAGACTGAGGTGGAAGGATCACCTGAATCCAGCAGGTCGAGGCGGTGGTGGCTGTCAGCATGCCACTGCACTCCAGTCTGGGTGACAATGAGACTCCGACTCAAAAAAATAAAAAATAAAGGGCCCATCCAAAGAGTGTCACCTTTATCCTCTCCAACATCCTCAGTTTATTCAAAGTTACAAACATTGTTGCTTCATAGCAGATAGACGAAAGCTTCCCACCCTTCAAAGACGTTCGATCAACAGACATTTTGTTGACAGATATCAGATATCAGAACTCCTCACACTCATTGATAATCTATAAACAGCATTACTAGGCTGTAAGATCAGATTTTAAAATGGAACATTATCCCAGCAGTGCTAAACAGAAATATAATAGTGTCTTAATTTAAGTATATATGCTTTGGATAGTGGCAAATATTAATTAAAGACTATAACATTAATGTGTCTATTAATTGTCATTGTGTGAATATGGCATCAAAATTATTGATTTCACAAAATGAATTTCATTTTTATTGCACTTCTACTGTATGCCAGGCAGTGGGATAGCAGTCATGAAGAGTATATTTGACTTCGTGGAGCTTATACGCTAGTGGAGGAGATAGACAATTGATAACTGAATAAAAAAAACTATATAATAAAATTTTAGCGATAAATGCTATAAGAAACATACATCAGAGTAGGGAAAGATTCTGATGGGATGAGGGCTATTTTAAAAGCATGGTTTAGGAATGTTTCTCTGTAGCTGTGGCATTTGAGCAGAGACCTGGGAGTAACCCATTCAAAGGTCTGGAGCAAAGACCATTCCAGGAGGTGCCAAAAGCCTGGGAAAAAACCACTTGGCATGTTCAGGGGACAAATGAAGGGCAGCACAGACAGAATTGTGTTTGTAAGGAAAAGCGGAGCTAAGATGAGATGGACAAGGCAGTCAGGAACCAGATCATACAGAGACTTGTGGTTGTGTGTGTTGGTCTAGGTTCTCCAAGACTCAGATACAAGGACAGGATTAAACATGGCAGGATTTTATTAGGTGAATCCCTGGGTGAGAGAAAATAGGATGAATCCAGTGAAGGCAGGGGGTGTCCTGAGGCTGTGACACCATGATGTATGTCTTCCCTGAGCAAAGAAGAGGGGAAGGAAGATTGGGTGGAAGTGTTGTAGACTGTTAGGCAGCATATGGAAGGGTCAGGAAGGTCACTGATGAGTCCTTGAGCTCTGGTTGGCTATCAGAAGAGTCCTGTATTTCTTAGGAAAGAATCTCATTTAGTATTAGTCCCTGGCTGGGAGCAGCTTGTGGAAAACACGGCTTTGTTGCAAACAGTGATGAATCAAGAGTGTAGCAGTGGTGGCCTTTGGTCAGTTATGTTCCCTGTAATTGGTACATTCTATGGCAGCCATAGCAGGGTAGAGAATTTGGACTTTATTAAAAATTGAAGGTAAGTCACTGAAGGTTTAGAATAATGGAAAAAGATGATCAGATTTATTTATAAGATTGTCACTCTGACTCACTGCAGCAGTCTAAGTTGGAAGATAGCCAGGCATGGCAGCTCATGCCTATAATCTCAGCACTTTAAGAAGTTGAAGTGGGAGAATCCTTTGACCCCAGGAGTTTGAGACCAGCCTGGGCAACATAGTGAGATCTTGTCTCTATATAAAAATCCAAAAAACAAAAAACTGAACATTTCCCCTGAAAACTGGAACAAGATAAGGCGACCCACTCTCACCCCTCTTGTTCAACATTGTATTGGAAGTCCTAGCTAGGACAATTAGACAAGAGAGGGAAATCAGGGGTATCCAAATAGGAAAAGAGGAAGTCAAGTCATCCCTCTTTGCTGATGATATGATCCTGTACCTTGAAAATCCAAGATAATCTGTAAAAAACCTGCTTGCACTGATAAAGGACTTTGGCAAAGTCTCAGTGTACAAAATAAATATGCAAAAGACAGTTGCATTCCTATACATCAACAACAAGCAGGCAGCGACCCAAATTAAAAGCACAATCCCAATTCACAATAGCCACAAAAAAAATGAAATACTTCAGCATCTTCCTAACCAGAGAAATGAAAGACCTTGAGAACTACAAAACTCTGCTCAAAGAAATCCAAGAGGACACAAACAAATGAAAAAATATTCCATGCTCGTGGATAGGAAGAATCAACATTGTTAAAATGTCCATTCTACCAAAGGCAATCTGCAGATTCAATGCCATACCCATTAAGTTACCAACATCATTCTTCTCAAACCTGGAAATGACAATACAGAAATTCAAATGGAAACAAAAACAACCATGAATAGTCAAAACAATCCTTAGCAAAAGAAACAAAGCAGGAGGTATCACACTTCCAGGCTTCAAACTTTACTATAAGGCTACAGTAATCAAAACAGCCTGGTATTGGTACAAGAACAGGCATACGGACCAATGGAACAGGATAGAGATTTCGGAAGCAAAGCCTCAGTTTCTCAACCAACTCATCTTTGACAAAGCCTCCAACAACAACCACTGGAGAGAGGAGAACCTATTCAGTAAATAGTGCCGGGAAAACTGGCTGATCGCATG
>CAUYQG010127809.1:0-21804 GCA_963574415.1 Tarsius wallacei
AAAGATGGAAAACAGGAAAATAATAGTTCCAGACCTTGGAAAATAAACAGAAGACTATGATCCCTGAGAAAAGGAAAATAAATCAGGCGATCTTTCCGCCTCAGCCTTCCAAGTAGCTGGAACCACAGGCGCGCGCTACCACGCCCGGCTAATTTTTTTGATTTATTGTAGAGATGAGGTTTCGCCTGCCCAGGCGGGTCTTGAACCCGCAGGCTCGGGCAATCCACTCACCTCAGCCTCCCAAGGCGCGGGATTACAGGCTGAGCCACCGAGCCCGGCTTTATTTTATTTTCTGTTAACTGTCTGTTCATATCCTTTAAATTTTCTATTGAGTTGTAAATATGCCTAATTTGAAGGAACACTCTGTAAATTAAGGAATTTAATCTCTTGTATATAATATATGCTTAACGTTTCTTTAGTTTGTCATTTGTCTTCATATATGTTACAATAGGTAATTCTGCTTTCTAGATAATTTAAAATTCTGTAAAATCAAATGTATCTGTTTAGGTTAGTTTCATTTAACCTTGTTTCTAGGTTTTGTCTTAATTTGAAATGCCTCTCCCACCCCCAAGTTAATGAATAAAACTATCTGTGCTTTTGGAATTAAATATTTTACCTATCTGAAATTTATTTTGGTGTTAAAGTAAAACATCCCTTTTTACATTTAATGTTACAAATAACCAATTGCCCTGAGACATTTGTTTAATAACATATTTCTTCCTTCTCCTTATTCTGAATGCCATTTTCTTCTTTGGTCCATATTCGCTGTCTTTTCTTTTTCCTGAAGCAGGGTCTTGCTACATTGCCCAGGCTGGTCTCAGACTCCTGGGCTCAAGTGATCCTCCCAGGTAGCTAGGATTACAAGCATGTAGCACCAAGCTCAACGTGTCCATTTTCTATTTCCTCTGTAGTATAGTGTGTAGCATTGTCATTTGTTTTAACTTGTGAAAAGGAAATTCGCTCATTCAATTCTTATTCTGAAATAGTCCAAATAAATTTTCTTGTCACTTTGCAAAGTTACAAAATATCCTATTGGCATTTTATCTATCATCAAAATTTTTTAAAATATAAAGTGAACTGGCACCTTTAAAATAATAGCCCCCCTAGCACACAAATTATGGTCTCCAAATACCACATTCTAACAAAAGAAAGAGTAAGGGTGTTTAGAGATATAATTGTTATCGATGTGTACCTCCTCCCCCAAAAGAGTAAGAGGATCCTAAGGTCTCTTTTCAGAGCAGGTAGCCAAAAAGTAAGTAAGCCTACCAGGTTGTGTCAAAAAGCAATCATAGGAGAGTTTTGAAGAGGCTGCCATTGCCCAGAGAGGAAACAATCACAGCCTCAAGGATAATAATAGCAGTGAATTGAAACATATCACACCAAACAACAACTATAACAGCAATGAATTAATTGGCAACATTAGGGAAAGTGCTGTCTTTTAATTTACTTATGTGCATTGTTCAAGTCTTAGAAGAGTTTAAAAGCTTTCTTCTTTTATTCTTAAATTTACTCCTATGGATTTTACCTTTTGCTTGTTACCATAAGTGAAATCTTTCTTGCCATATATTTTTTCTAATTGATTATTGTTTGCAAGTTGGAAAGTTATTTTTGTATAATGTTATTGTAGAAGCTCCCTATTCAATTCTTATTGCTTCTTAGGTATTTTCAGTTTATTGATTTATTTTCCCTATGTAATCGCATAATTAAAAAATAATAAACGTGCCTCTTTATTCTTTCATCATACTTATACCTTGTATCTTGTTCCCTTGCACTGGCTGATAATTCCAGAGCAATATTAAGCACAATAATTATAAATGGAAAATCTTCTCTCATTCTCAGTTTTACTGGCAATGATTCAAAATTTGGTGCTGGTTTGTTGTTTGGGACATATGTTTTTTTTATTATGTAAGAAAGTATCTGGGAGGCCAAGGTGAGCAGATTGCCTGAGCCCACAGGTTCGAGAACAACCTGGGCAACTTGGCGGGACCTTATCTCTACAATAAATCAAAAATTAGCCAGGCATGGTAGCATGCGCCTATAGTTCCGGCTACTTGGAAGGCTGAGGAAGAAGGATTGCCTGAGATAAGCAGGTCGATGCTGAGTGGCTGTGAGTGTGCCACTGTACTCCAGACTGGGTGACAGTAAGACTCCAACTAAAAAAAAAAAAAAGTATCTACGTGTTTATTACTTTAATTTTTGTTTTTGTTTCAATCAGAAATAAATTTTTTTTAAATTCTGGTATTTTTAATCTATTCCCTTTATATTTATAAATACAATAAAAATTGATCCTAAATCTGTCATCTTTTTTACTGCTTCCATTGTTAATATATTTTCTATATAAATTTTAAAGATTTAACTACAAATGATATATTTTGGCACTCTTCTACAGAAAACTAAAACAAATTACATATTTTTATTTCACTCCACACTTTCCTCTCTATAATCTATTCCTTTTTCTAGAATTTTATTATTTTGGGGTCTTTTGGAGAGCTGATTTTTTAAAATCTTGAATAATCTATTTAAACTTCTATGCTTAAAATTCTTCATTCTAGATATATATTAACTCCCGCTAAGACAAATGAAGAAATAAATATGAAGGGGGTCCCCAAGAAACCAGAATTTATTAAAAATTCTGTATTTATTCTTATATGTTTAAACTTCAGTCATCTTCAAAGTACTCTCCATTTGATACAAATACACCTGTTGAGATGCTTTTTCTACTGCTCGAAACAGTTCTGAACTGGTCAATTTTGATGCCTTTTCATGCTTCTTTTTTGTTTCATCTCTTCTACAACAACAGAATGTTTCTCTTTGGGAACTCTTTTTCATTCAGGTAAACACAAAAAGTGAATAGGGAGAGTAAAGTACGGGAGTCATGCCATTTTTGGTCAAAAACTGCTTAACACTCAGCATGGTGTGGGCAGGTATGCTCGTAAATCACCCATCATGAAATGAGCAAATGTGTTAAAAGAATCTCCAAAAAAATTAACTGAAGTCAAATGCAGCCTCTCACAACAATGCTAGCTGGTAAACTGATGTCAGTGGGGTTCTAGAACACTTACATAGCGTGGAAGCCTGTACTACAAAGGGACTCACCCTCCAAAGAATAATTCCATGGAGATACAATCCACAAATCCAGAAAATGATTCAGTTTTGGGGGGGAGGGTCCCTTCCAATGGGTCCATGTTTCTTTCCATGCTCCTGCGCTCACCCTTGTTTCTTGATTTGAGTTCCTTGAGTTCTCTGATCTTTATAACACTACTGGAACCCTAAGAAACACCTGAAATAACTAGCATTCTTATCTAAGTACTTCATTGCTCCTCTGACTGTAAACAAGAAGGGATAAGTGACATCAGTTGCTACTCAATTTAGTTGATTTAGATCATTAAATTTGAGACTTTTGAGCTGAAAAGATATAGATAAGTTTTTCTGGACTTCGAATAGATGCTGTAATGGGATGAGACTTTGGTGAATATTATGTTTTGTATGTGAACAGATATAAATTTGGAGGACCACAGAACAAATTGTGGTAGGTACAATCATAGACTTGCAAGGTTCCCATTTGAATTCCTGAACTTTATGAATATTGTTTCCATACATGGTGCATATACAAGAAGACTGCAGTATTTGAAATGGAGAGATTATCTTGGGGTTATCCAGGTGGGTCTAATTTAATCACATGACCTCTAAGAAATGGAAGAAGGATGCAAAAAACATGTCCTCTGTGAAGGACCTGATGCACTGCTACTGAGGCTACAGGAAGCGGGTTTCTGAGATTAGAAATGTGGCTGGCCTCAGAATCTGGGAAGGGCCCCCAGTTTACAGCCAACAATAAAATGGAGACCTCAACCCTACAACTTCAAGGAAGTAATTTCTGCCAACAACTCACACCGGCAGGAAACAGATTCTCCCCTGGAACCTCCATAAAGGAACGTATCCCTGCTAACAACTTGATTTTAGTCCAAAGAGATCAGTACCAGGTTTCTGATGTACAGAACCCTAAAAGGGTGTAAGGCCCTAAATGTGTAGTTAACTGGTTAAGGCAGAAAAAGAGTGAGTGCAACCTGTTGAGCTTCATCTTAATTTCTCCTCTGGTTTAAAGGCCTTCCTCTCTGATAACACCTCATCTCTACCTACTTCTTGAACAAATCACCGTCTCATCAGCAAGGAGAGAGGGTGGTAGGGAAAACTGCAACGATTTGTGCCGGCCAGAAATAGAACTCATCCTCTCGATCTGGTTTCCGTCTCCAGCCCTGTCTCTCGGACTTCCACCTCCTGCCTTATTAATACCCAGCAGTTTCCAACCTAGGGGATGGATGACTGTCCCCTTTGATGCCCAGAGTCTCAGTCCCTTCTGCCTGGAACGCCTCCAGTCCACCGCTCTTTTATTCCTAATACTCAGGAACTCAGGGCTCAAATCACGCATTTTTCGTAAGACTCTTGAGTAGCACTCATTACAGACACGCTTTTGATACTTCACATTATGGGCGATTCAAAAATACACAAACCTACAGGGGCTATGACAACAAATCCCCAGATGTTATCACTCAGCTCCCGCATCAGTCTGCACAGTTCGATATTCAAATCGGCTAGGAAGCCAAAGGCGATGATTCCCACAGCAGGCTGACCTGTCGGTCATCAGGGAGGCTTTGATTTCTATATAAGGTGAGGCCTCGGTTCACGTCTCCAGGATGTTGGTCTTCGTGAACTTTAACAACAATCATGTCAAAACCGCTCGCAGAAGAAACCACGAAATCCTGCCAGTGACCCAGACGCGAGGAAAATCCTGCTACAGCCCAGAACATGAAAAACACGTCCCAAGTTTCTTGCGTGGCCACGACACTTTATAGGACTGGCCCCTAAAAGCCATACTGGCCACTTAAGACTTCAGTTCCAGAGAAAGTTAAGGTTTGTTTGTTTGAAATTTCGTTGCTTTAACGGCCCACTTCGGTGTTAGCAACAGAAAGTGTCGCTGCTCTTAGACAAACCGCCCTAACGAGGGAACGCTTGAATTAGCTGATCCCACAACAGAAGCAGAGGCCCGAGCGGCCCCTGGGTTAGGGCTGACCCAAAGAAACACACTTTCATGTACTAAGAACGAAAGAACGGATGACTGAAGCCCGGGCCTCTAAGGAACGCGAGCAAGGAAAGAAGAACCGGCAAAATCACGCTCCCCCTCCGCGGAGTGACGCAGCCGGAAACGACGCCTCCCAGAATGCAAAGCGGGGGCGGGGCCTAGAAACGGAGCTTTCGTCTAAGAAAGCTCGCGGGCTTGTATACGCCAGTCCTGTGCCGCGGTCCTCCTGTTCCGCAATCTGATTGGCTCGGCAAGCCGTGCGTGGGAGGGAGGGGATGGACAGGAGGCTCTCCGCCCCGCTCCCTCATGGTAGTTGAAGTCCTTGTTTGGGTCAGAACGGTGGCTTCTCCGGCTGCGTCAGAGCAAGCGGACTACACTTCCCAGAAGGCCGCGCGACCGCCAGGCGGCGTGGGGGCGGGGCCTCACGTCAGGTACAGTCATCCCAAGCCTGCTCCGCGGGACTGTGATGGCCGGAGAGATGACGATCTTAGGTCTGTGTCTGGAGGGTCCATGGTACCGTTGGTGGGGTAGAAGCGGACTAAGGAGGACCGGGCGGGCGAGCGTGACCGCCTCACCTCCTGCGTCCGGCTGGCGCGTCGGGAGAGAAGTTGGAGACGTGACTTAGAGACGCCTTTTGACTGTTCGGAGCGGGTGGGGGTGGGGACGCCTGTTAGAGGGCCCGGGTGGTGTAGGCCCAGCCAGCGCCGGCGCCGACCCGCTGCGAACATCCCGGGGACGTCAACAGAAGCTCGGCTTGGAATTGCTGGGTGAATTAGGGTCTCTGGAAGACTGCACGAACGTGCACCTCCAGGACCCCTTTGTGGGGGAGGGAAGGCGGACTGGGGGAGGAACAGTAGCAGCATCCGGAGCTGTAGACTCATGGGATGCTGAGTTTGGAGGGATTCAGGCCTCTGTGATGTACAGCCTCACGGTCTTTCCACCATCGGGTCGGGAATTACCCTCCCCTATCTAAAAGGTGATGAAATGCTTCAGAGATTTGCTTAGATGGAAGAGAAAGTGGGATTGGCACTTGGTTTTATTTCTTTGAGTATGAGCGAACAATTAGTAACAGAGCCCTGCAAATGGACGTTTTGTGTCATATGTAACGTGAGTGCCACACAGATGTATAACACAGCCTCTTGATACCAAATATTAGATTAATTTTAAATTCCGGATGACATCTTTTTTCACTTACGTTATACAATCTGCATGACATTTATTGCTATTCAGCCTTTTTACACAAATTTTTTAACGAATATTTATTTGTTGGGTATCTGCTATTCCTGGTATGGGGGATGCAGCAGGGAACAAAACCTGCCTTCAAGGAGTTTGCACATATGTTGCCATCAGGTTGCCCACTTTTCTACTTCTCCCCTGAATATTTCCTTTGCAAGAAGAATGTCAGACTAACATACATAAAAAGTTAACTGTGCTCTTAAGCAACTTTCAAAATCATTTTATACAATTTATGCATTTCATCCTTTTGACAAGGAATAGAAGTTGAGATACAATACTTTAGCCTTGAAATAGCGAAGATTTTGTTGAGAGAATTCTAATAATGGGTTTCTTTTAAATGATAATTGAAGTTATTTATATAACTGTAAAAGTCCAAATATCAATTGGTCAAGAAAATTGGATTATGGCTTTTCCTCCAGATGAATGGTGTTTCTTGTCAGCATCAGCACAACTTTTGAAATATTTTTACATTCCATTCCTTTATTTGCCCATTAGTGAACTATATACAAACATACAGTCACAGGTTTTTTTTTTTTTAATGTTACTTCAGTTTTATTTGTATTATAGCAATTTACATTATGAAAAGCATGCTGACTGAGACATGTTTAAATTAGTCATATAAAAATATTTTGAGATTTGTATTTTAGTCTTAAAGAGTGATGTTAAAGGAACTTTGCTGCAGTAATTTAGTATATTGTACTGGTGTGACAAGATCTATTGTTTTAATTTGCCTCTATTTCAGGATCAGCTGTTTTGACTCTCCTGTTGGCTGGCTATTTGGCACAACAGTATTTACCGTTGCCTACTCCTAAAGTGATTGGCATTGACCTTGGCACCACCTATTGTTCCGTTGGGGTTTTTTTTCCTGGCACAGGAAAAGTAAAGGTGATTCCAGATGAAAATGGTCATATCAGCATACCCAGCATGGTGTCCTTTACTGACGATGATGTGTATGTGGGATATGAAAGCTTAGAGCTGGCAGATTCAAATCCTCAAAACACAATATATGATGCTAAAAGATTCATAGGCAAGATTTTTACCCCAGAAGAGCTGGAGGCTGAAATTGGCAGATACCCGTTTAAGGTAAGTGATTAGTCTAAAATCTATTTTAATTTTAGTTTAGAGTACTGTTTCACTTAATGCCTTGGGTTCACATTGCAAAGCATCCTATCTCAACTAGATTAATCTACATGAAAGTTTTATTATCTCACATAAAAAAATCCACAGCATCTCTAGGTGAGGTCACTCAGTGACTCCAAAGTGCTGTCAAGGGCTTAAGGCCGTACCATGTTCTTGCTCTTCTTCCTCAGAATGTCTGCTTAGCTCTTTCAAAGTACCAGGAAAGTTGAGGAAGCCCGATGTACAATAGATAGATATTCTGTGTATGTGTGTGTGTGTGCATATTTATACACATATGAAGAGATCATACCAATATGCTTTTTATGGCCTATCTGAAAATCAACATTATGTCATGGGCAGTTAATTAATAGGTTTAATCATCATCTTTAATGGTTTCATGGGAAGACTAGTTATTTGATTGACTAATCTTTACCAGTGTACCCATCTTTTCTGGTTTTCACTAATGCTGGAGAGTCAGTGAATATTCTTATACACACATCTCTGTACAAAATTTTCTAACTTGAAATCTAGAAGTAGAATGGATCAAATGTGTACTTTTTAAGGCTTTTGATTTATACTGCCAATTTGCACACTAGATACATTATGTACTGTTAACCATAATTTTTAGAGTGCCTATGTCTTGCCTAGTTATTGGTTTTTAGTCTTTGCCATAAGTGAAAAATGATATCTTGTATTAATTTGCATTCCTTTGATTTCTAGTGAGATCAGATGTTTTAGAAATTTATTTATCGGTGTTTTTATTTTCTTTTGTGAGTTTTCTTTTCTATTTTCTTTGGGGGTGTGTGTGTATGTTTTCCTGAGTGACTATAAAATATCTTTGTTATATGTTTGTGTTAGCTTTCCCTTACCATTTTTTGAAACTTTTTGAGCTGCCATCATCTTATGTGTTCTTATGTAGTACAATCATCTCAATAATTTTTAAAAATTGATTTTGGACTCTTACCATGGTTTACTATGGCCTTTCCCATACTATCCATTTGTTATTTTTTTCCTCTAATTCTCTTGTGTATTTGTTGGCTTGGGTTTTGCGGTTTTTGTTTTGTTTTTCAAACATTTAAAACTTTTTTCCATGTGCACTTTTTTTCCTAAATTATGAAGTGGTATTCTAAGTGAATTCGTTTTAATATGGATAGTTGTATCAGTGCTGCTTATTGAATAACCTTATTCATAAAAATTCTCAATTTTTTATCCACTTTTTAAAGGAGAAAAAAAAAAGCCCCCTGTATTTCTTAGGTTTAGTACTTTTATTTTCTTTAGCTTCTTTCTTGGAGTTCTTTATTGGTTTACAATTTTTATGTAATGGTAAAGTCATCTGAAGTTATACATTTCCTCTAAATTACAACTTTGGGTACATTACTTATTGATCCAAAAGTTATTTTAAGTTGTTTAAGTTTCTAGGGATCTATGGTTTTGTGTGTTTGTGCCTTATTTAATAGTGTTTGTGTAGCTTGTTTTTGTTTGTTCCAGCCTGGGAAAATTTCTTATAGTTTCTTGGAATAATCAGTTATCTTTACTGTTGATATTAATACAATACAATCTGTTGGTAAACTAAGATGGTTTGTTTTCGACTTAATTTTGTTTTTAAATGTGTACCCACATTATCAAGGATAATGTACAAAATACATGTTTTCATGGAAACAAGAATGTAAATGATATTTGATTCCTGGATAAGAACATAATGAAGTACTTAAATTGTTTTTGTTAATATGTACTGGAAAAATCCTTTCAGTTATCTATTACTTTTACAAACAAGTAAATTGGAAAAAGGAGAGAGAAACATCTGAGCTACATACATGATTGAACAACTGTTATTTCTTATTTTTCATCATTCATTCTTTCATTTATTCAACAAATGTATATAATCTGTGGCCTAGTTATGTGCTTGGGGATGAATTTTATTCTTTTATTGAAAACTAGTGTCAATTCCATTCTCAGATTTTAAAATATAGCATTTAATAAACTTCACTTTTGGTGAATGTACCAGATAGATTACAAATGAATTTGTTTTTATTTTATGTAAGTAAAAGTAAGTTTTTATGGAATAAGTCTAGTATATAATACTTTTATTTTCTTTTCAAATCCTATTCTCAGGTTTTAAACAAAAATGGAATGGCTGAGTTTTCTGTGACAAGTAATGAGACCATCACTGTTACCCCAGAATATGTTGGCTCTCGACTGTTGTTGAAGTTAAAGAAAATGGCCGAGGAATATCTTGGAATGCCGGTTGCTAATGCTGTAATTTCTGTACCAGCAGAATTTGACCTACAACAGAGAAATTCAACAATTGAAGCTGCTAACCTAGCAGGTAATAGCACCTTGGCCTGAGTTGCATTTTTCTCAAAAATTTTGTTAAGTTGAAAATCTTCTTGAAGTAAGATTTATCACTTTCCAAGCCACCAAACTGTAGGCACATACACAAACTGTATGATAGATAAATTAGATGAATTTCTGTATAGATTTATAAATGGTAATTTTGAAAGCTCTGTAGTTACTATGTCAAATATGTATATGACAAGAACCAATCACATTAGTTACATAAAAGCTGAGAGAGAACATGGACACTTGTTAGCAGTTAGGAATTTTTTTCTTAACTTTCTTTAATGTTAAGGTGAATATAATGTTTTTAAAAGAATCTGAGGTGGAAGAGGATTCATGTAACACCATTCAACAGATATTGAGTCTTTGGTAAATGAAAGACATACATCCTTGTTCTCATGGATCTTATATTCTACTAGAGGAAAGCAGATGGAGCATAAAAGATAAATTTAATATAGACTTTTTCACCTTCAGCATTACTGATATTTTGGGCTGGATATTTCTTCATTGTAGAGGACTCTCCTGTGCACTACAGAACATTTAACAGCATCCTAACCTCTATTCACTAGATATTAGTAGTATCCTCTCCTGCCAAGTGGTGATAATAAAAAATGTCTCCATATGTTGCCAAATTTCAGAAAGTAACATGAAAAAAAAAAAAAAGAACAGGAATAGGGGCAGTGTGCTGGTGGTGGTCAGGGGATGAAAGGCTGGTAGGTTTTAAATAGACTGGCCAGGAAGGCCTCATTGAGAAGCGACATTTAAGCACATTTGAAGGAAATGAGTTAGTTAGCCATGTAGACATAAGACAAAGTGGGTTGCAAGGAAAGGAAATGGCCAGTTCAACATCCATAAAAGGATAAGAAGGATAGGAAGTTGGCCAGTGTGGCTGGATCAGAATGAGTGGTAAAGTCAGAGAACTAAAGGGAAGGTGTTAGGATCTTTGAAAGAATTCTTTAGAGTTTGAATGTTGTCACAGCTCCTGATACATAATGCCATAATAATTTCCAGACCACTCATTAAATATGGCAACTTAAAGTTTAAAGCAGGAATTTTTTTCAAGAAAACCTGATTTTTAGCTTGCGCAAGATAGGTATATCTTCTTTCCATAGCATTTATAGTATATGATGATTATAATTTTATTACTCATATATTTCTAGGTAGAATATCAATATCAGAAAAGATTGAGAGTTTTTTTTGAAAGGTAAGCATTAATGAAGAATAGAAGGATTTATTCCACTGAATCTAGGCTTTTGTTTATTTATTATTATAGTCTTCTTTCAGAATAATTTTAATGATACCATTTAGAAGAAGCTAAATTTATTTTCCCCATTTCATATTTCTACTGTGTTTGTGTCTGCTCTTATTAATCAGTGGAATTCATGTCACAGAAGACACAAACGTGCTATGAGATTGAGTGATAAGGAATTTCTTACAGCATCTTCTCATGAGATTTTTCATTCAAACAATCTTACAGGACTGAAGATCTTGAGGGTAATAAATGAACCAACAGCCGCAGCTATGGCCTATGGTCTCCATAAGGCTGATGTCTTCCATGTTTTGGTGATAGACTTGGGTGGAGGAACTCTAGATGTGTCGTTACTGAATAAACAAGGAGGAATGTTTCTAACACGAGCAATGTCTGGTAAGAAAAATAAAAGAAGAATTAGGTTCAGGTAGTGCTCTCCTTAACACATCTAACATGTTCTTTTTTTTCCCCAGAATTATTTTACTTTATTTTGGTAGTTTTCTATACATGTAACTTAATACCACTATTTATGTATATTTACAACAAAAAGTTCAGTCTCAAAAAATGACTGGGCATCCAATAAATCAAATTAATACATGAGCCAACAGGTCTTTTCATGATAATGGTGAAAGAAGGGAACAGGGAAGAAAAGTTTTAAACTAAGGGTGATCAGTATATTTCATTTGATAATATGTTTTATAAAGTAGATACCTCTAGAAACTCTAATGCCGATATTCCCTAGGAAATGATAGGTTTACAGGATTTTACATTCTAAGTCTTTCTGTAAAGGTTTTTGTTTTGCTTAATTTAGGTTAATAATACCTGTTTGAAAAGTTGAGCTGTGAGTTACAGGTGTTCCAATGTTTGCATTTTTCTTTCTCTTAACCAGACTCTTTTGAACCAAGTTCAGTGTTGGAATTTATATTATATTACACTTTTCCTTTGAAATTATTTTCCTACTTTTCAGCTCCTAAACATGCAAACAAAAGAATGGAAGGGAAAAAAGAAAAAATGCCCACTTTTTAGTATAAGAAGCACTTCTGTTGAAAATGATGTTCAGTATTTTTAAATAGCTATTTAAAACGAATCTGTATTCTCAACTTCTGTTTTCTGGAAAATTATTTGATATCATTAAGAGATCTTTTATTTTACATCATTTAAAAATTTTGACCCTGTTGGCACTGTTTTTTAGTAGTACATATTTGGGTTAAAATTATTTTAACCCGGCAATTTTTAATCAGTCTTTGTATGAATAAAATCCTAATTAAACAAGGAATTTATTATTTTCAGAATATTTTTATGCATAAAACACATGTGTATATACACATGCATATATAAATATGACATAAACTTTTTAATTTTTCACTTAGGAAACAATAAACTTGGAGGACAGGACTTCAATCAGAGATTGCTTCAATACTTATATAAACAGATTTATCAAGCATATGGCTTCGTCCCATCTAGAAAAGAGGAAATCCACAGGTTAAGACAAGCTGTGGAAATGGCCAAATTAAATCTGACTCTTCATCAGTCTTCTCAGTTATCAGTTCTACTAACAGTGGAGGAAAAGGACAGGAAGGAAACTCAAAGTAGTGACCCTGAACTTCCAAACAACAGACTTTCCCCAGCAAATGGCCAACATGTGAACGGTGGGTTTGGACCTGGCCTTTCTGAAAAGAAAAGTGGAGAAAGTCAGGTGTTATTTGAAACAGAAGTATCACGGAAGCTCTTTGATACCCTTAATGAAGATCTCTTCCTGAAAATACTTGTACCCATTCAGCAAGTTTTAAAAGAAGGCCACCTGGAAAAGACTGAGATTGATGAGGTGGTTTTAGTTGGGGGCTCTACTCGTATTCCGCGAATCCGCCAAGTTATTCAAGAGTTTTTTGGAAAGGATCCCAACACGTCTGTAGACCCTGACCTAGCAGTGGTAACAGGAGTGGCTATCCAAGCAGGAATTGATGGTGGCTCATGGCCTCTTCAAGTCAGTGCTTTAGAAATTCCCAATAAGCACTTACAAAAAACCAACTTCAACTGAATTCTGGAGGAATGATTATTTGTGATCTTGTCTGATGGTCTCTTCCCCTTTATCAGACTACCTCCTCTAAAAAAGAAAGTGTCTATCTAAAATATCTCAGATTTACCTAGAAGGCAACATTTAGATACAGGAAATTTTTACATAGCATTTTGTTTTAGTATTAGATGTGAACAGATTGATCCTATTTGATTTTGGAAAGATCCCATTCCAACAAGTACTTCTGACCTGATAGAATTGAGGTAAAACTCTCTTATAGGAGCATGGGTAACTATATTTTCTGGATTCTGGAAGTAGGTAACCATATTCATGTAACATTATATTCTGTAAACATTAGATAGTGCCAATTATAAGATTTCCAGTTCTTACTAAATTGTATTAGCAGGAGCTGGTAATTTTTTTACTTAGTTACCACATGTAACTATAAATTCAAACTATACTTGAAGGACAATATTGATGTCAGGTATTTACAATGGCTGGGAGATAGCAGTATTGTCAATGTAAGCTACGTACATAATATTCATTAACTGCCATATTATATAACAAATTTACTTTCACAAATTCAGTATCCTGTTATGTGTCATATTCTCATATCTGCATTCTCCAGGTTTTTTATGTATTTAATAAAAATTCAGTTTGCTTTCTAAAGATTTATTCAAGAGTTTCACTGCCAGATAGTAGAAATAACTAATTTATATTCTAGTTCTTTCATGTCTTATACGTCATTCTCTGCTCGGATTTCCATGATTCTGTTTGGTTAGAAAATAATAGGGAATTATTAATTGCATTTAAAAAATGTATTACTATCACATTAAAGACATCATTATCTCATTTTTATTATTCAAGACCTTTGCAGACATTGGTAAATAGCATTAATTGCCTCCTGTATTTGTTTTGTATTCTTGTTTATTTATACATACAGTAAACCCAGGGGAATATAGCATGTATTTGAGCTATCAGATGGCAGTTGATTCCATTTTGCTGAGTTTTTTTCTGTTTTGAATGGGGAAAATTGCTCAATTACAAAAACCTTGTTATTGTTTCCTATTATTATTTTAAAATAGTCACACGTGGACTATTTTCAGCCATTAAGTTAGTGTGCAGCAAGAGCAAAAGTTTGTGCATACCAGAAGTAATGTGAAAATCAAATGTAGAAGACATTGTGGAAAGGTTTCCACAAATCAGCATTTGTAGCAGTGTTATGTGTGTGTTTTGTTTTGTTTGTTTCCTGTAAGAAAAGCCACAGGGACCAAGAAAGAAAATATAGCAGTTTGCTTTCTGCGTTACTCATTTTATTTGAAGAGATATGTATACATATGTATTTTCCCTAATAGAGGAATCCTTCATGTTATTATTCAGAAATTATATCCTGGTCAACATTTTTGTTAAAATATGTCTGCTTTATCTGGATTTGAAAGGATGTTGAATTTCCAATAAGTGAAAAAGAACTAGGCAAATTTATTTCAACAACATCAAAACATTTCAGCTTTTTGTAGTAAAAAGCTGAATGTTGCTAATATTTTTAGATATAAAAAATGCTTCTTCACAATGAAATTGCTATTAAAACTCAAATTTCAATCTAAGACTTTTGTGTACAGAAAATGTGTGTAGTAGGTAGACAGAAATATATAAACTTTTTTGATATATTTAATTTTAGAACTTATGGAGAAATGCCAAAGATGACTCCTTCACTGCATTATGAAAATACTACAAAATGTTCTCTTGGACATTATAGAAATCTTTAATAAATTTTAGAATTGAAAAAGTCTTTCTGTGAAGCTCTTTAAGAGAAAATTGTTCAATTTATCTCAGAATCTTCACATATAGGATCAACTTTAATCCAAAGCATTTTAAGATTTTTTAAAAATTGAATTTGTCAAATATTTGAGATGGTTCAAGACAATCTGTTAATGCTTTTTAAGGAAACAATGTACAAAATAGGGCAGGTGGTTATTACATACTGAAATTGGAGTTTAAGTAATTTGACTATCTGATAAATAGAATGGCAGTGTTAGAATTTGGGGGCAGTAGTTTAGCATATTCTCTAATGTAGTTATACCTTTAAAAAATAAGGAATGTCTGTCTTCAGTCATATTTTAGAGGGCTATATATAAGTAGTCTCGAAATCAATGTAGTTTATTTAAAAGATAATGCATCTGAAAGGGATCATTTATGAATATCAATCTGAAGTCATTTTTCATAAAACAAACTTAATACACCTTAGCTGTATATTTAGCTAGTGTTTTTTGAAGTACGTAACTTTTAAAATGTTATGTGTCTTGTATAATTAGAATATGTGAATGAGTAATTTATTTTTTATCAGCAATGTTTTGGTACTGTGTTTTCCCTCAAACCACTGACTTAACAGATACTACTGTGTATAATAGGTACTAAATATTAGTTGTTGTGTATAGTAAACTGTGCCTCTTTAATTTATGTATACACAGGTAATTCATGTTTTAATGTAAATAAATAACATTTTGCAGTTTGTTTTTTAAATTGTGTACTTTCCTTTCACAACTAGGCTGGAGTACTTTTTTTTTTTACTGTTTCAAAATTGCTTTTATTTCAATATCTTTTAGAAAATGTGAGACTCATTTAAATAATAAAAATCTTCAGCTCAGATTTGCCCGTGTATTGATTATAGCTTAGACAGTGAATCCCTCTAAATCTCAGTAAGTAAAACTGAGATGATTTTACCTAGTCTACTTCCTACACAGGTTGGTTCTGAGGGTCAAATGAGATAATGTATTTAAAGCAAATTGTTACCTGTCAAGCTACTTTTTTGCTTTTTAGAGACAAGGTCTGGCTCTGCTACCCAGGCTGGAGTGGAGTGGCATGATCATAGCTTACTGCAGCCTCAAACTCCTGGACTCAAGTGGCCCTCGTACCTCAACCTCCCAAGTATCTCAACAACTGATATATGGATGCTATAAAAGCCCATGGCTAACAAATTGGAAGAGAAGTGATGCAGTATCCATCCCTAGGGAATCAGCGTGCCTACTATATGCCAGGCACAATACATGGTGCTCAGTGGGTGGTTTTTCAACCCTTACGTCCCTCCCTTCATTTTCCCTTTAAGAGTCCCCAGTGTCTGTTCCCATCCTTATGCCCTTGTGTACCCAGTGTTTAGCTTCTACTTGTCAGTGAGAGCATGTGGTATTTTCTGTTTCAGTGTTAATTCACTTGGTTTGGTGGTCTCTAGCTGCATCTATATCTGTGTTGCTATAAAGGACATGATTTTATTCTTATTTATGGCTGCATAGTATTTGATGGTGTATATATACCAAATTTTCCTTATTCAGTCCACTACTGGGGTACATTTTTGAGGCTTACAATTAAATGGGACTAAAGCTGATCTGATGCTCCTGGTGCTTAAGTAGCTATTGCCTAGTTCCAGAAATGGAAGTTTCCCTATAGACTGTCATTGGATTGCTTATGCACTTTCCACTTTCTTCTCTGAATTGTATCTTCAGATTTCTGAATACTAATTCATGGCTTCTGGCCATAATGGAACCAAACACTAAACTAATCCAACTAGTTAATAATCCTGCTTAACAGGCTAATGTAATCCTTTAGTTGATATTAGTATTTTATATTTTTCTAACTGTATTAGTCTTTGGACAAAAAAATATATAATTTGACTAATGTACTTTTTTCTTTTGAATTGGAGTCTCACTATCACCCAGGCTGGAGTGCAGTGGCATGCTCACGGCCACTGCAGCCTCCACCTGCTGGGCTCAGGTGATCCTTCCACCTCAGCATTCCAAGTAGCTGGGACAAGTGTGCGCCACCACGCCTGGCTAATTTTTTTTTTATTTATTGTAGAGATGAAGTATCACCAAGTTGCCCAAGCTGGTCTCGAACCCACGGGCTCAGGCATTCCTCTCACCTCGGCCTCCCAAAGTGCTGGGATTATAGCTGTGAGCCACTGCACCTGGCTGTTAATGTACTTTTTAAAGATGAGTTCTTAAATACATATGGTAGACTTGACCCCTTTGAGGAACTCAACTATATTAGGAAATATAAATGACACTTTATACTTATTAAACAAATATAAAGTGCCTCATTGAGATTGGCAGTCTTCAATGTGGCTATCAATGACCCTCAGTCGTGGTATTCACTTCCTTGTGTAAAACTCTTCTCTGATTTGGGGTAAGATATAATGACTCACTGCTAATGTACAATATAGCAAAAGTGCTGGAATGTCACTTCTAAAATTGGTTTTTAAAAGACCCGCTTCTGGGGTAGGTGAACAAGACCAACTGGAAGCAGCTAGTCAGTACCTCTCTCACAGAGGGGGTCTGAAACAGTAAATATTGGCTCTTCAGGAGACTGGAAGCAAATAGAGAAATTCATCAGAAATACATCTGGGGCCACTGAGAACGAAGGGGACCAAGCCCCAGCCATCTTTGGATCTGGCCCTTGTGCGGAGCCAGGAGAGGACTTCTACCAAGGGAAGGGGTGAGTGGGTGAGTTCCCTAGGGTTTTGCACACCTCCCACAAACCTCTGCAGTCCTCGTCACAGGAGACGGGTCCCTGACTCCCATGCCATGGACCAGTATAGTCAGTGGCATGTTAGGATACAGACTACACAGCAAGAGGTGAGCCAATGAAGCTTCATCTACATTTACAGCCGCTCTCCATGTCTCGCATTACTACCTGAGTTCAGCCTCCTTTCAGATTGGCATTGAAAGTCTGCTTCCAATTTCCAACATCCTCTCTTTGTGCAGCAGGGTCTTCTGCAGTGAAAGCAACCAAGATGAGGTTACTGAGGAGACTGGACATAAGCAACGCACTTTGGATTTCACTGTTTCCCATCTCCCCTAGCTAGCACTGTCTGGTTGTAGGAAAACACGTTCAGGTGCCCACTGATTCTGCATTATGGTGAGTTGTATATTTTATTATCTATTGCAATGCAATAATAAGATAAAGTGCACAATAAGTGGAACACACTTGAATCATCCCAGCACCATCCCTTCCATCTCCCACCCCCAGCCCCTCACTTCTGAGTCCATGGAAAAATTGTCTTCCGTGAAATGCATCCCTTATGTCAAAATGGTTGGGGACCTCTGATGGGAGAAACCCTCTTGGCCCCCGGCCTCCCATCCAGCAGAACACAAGAAGCCACCTGGAGACTGTCCAGAGGCTCCACTCAGGTCTAGGTGGAGCCTAGAAGGTTCCTATTTCCTGTGAGGTCCGGTGCCAGTTGCCACCACCACACCAAGGAAGGACCCCTCAGGACAGATTCCACAGCCACAGACTGTGTCTTGTGGGTACCCTCTCCTCCCTGGGCAGACCTCCACCAAGAGGAATTGCTCCCACCTGAGGTGGCCCTCTCGTCACAAATTCAGTTGAGGGCTGCGGTCACAGCTTGACCCCAGGAGGCCACCGGCTTGTGGAGGAGTGGATAGGCCTCTCACAGCCCCTGCCATCACTGTCTTTGCCCCTCCATGGGGCAGGGAGGGAACTGGGAGGCACAGCACCTACAAGACTTCGTCAGGTAGGAGCCCTGCCGTCCATGAAGAGTTAAAGAGCCTTGCCCGGGCAGGAAAAGCCTGCCTCACCCCCGCATGATCACTTTGGTGGTGCTGTGTCAGTCAGGATCCTCCCAGTCACCCACCATGGCTGCAGCTGTGGCCTGCCCACATGAAGGCAGAGAAGGAGAGCTCCAGGACTCCCAGCCAGTCAGGCTTCATTCACTCACAGCTGAGGGAAAGTTGGGTCCTCATTCAGTTGGAAAAAGACTGCCCTATCCCTGCCCAATCCCTTTGGTGGCACTTTGTCTGCTGGACCCCTCTCAGATGCTGACCTGGCTGCTGCCACACCCTTCTCACATGCAAACCAGATAGGAGACGGGGAGAGAGAGAAATCCTCTATGGCTTTCAGCCAGCACTACTGCCTCCATCCCTGCCACCTGTAGGTCAGGAAGGAAGCAAAGAGATTGGCCACTTCTGTGTGCCCAGAGGTCTGATGACCAGACACGTGTTCCAATGGCTACCTACCAGGAGAAGCCACCTGGCATTGTGCAGCTGCCCTACCCTTCCTGAACACTACAGCTGTAGATCAGCGCTTCCCGGAGGACACAGTCATGAGAGGTTGCCATTGGGCCCTCCCTAAATGCAGCTACCACTGCTTCTGTTCCTGCAGCCTGTGGGTCAGGAAGAGAATGGGGAGTCAGGGAAAAAGCCAGCAGACCACACACAACACACATGGGAAACATAGCCATAAGGAAAAAAGAAGAAGAAGAAAACATTACAATGCCCCATCCCAATAATAATAAATTTTAAAAGTAGAAAAGAAAAAGAAAAAGGTCTGCCCCCTGCAAATGACAAGGAATCAGTACAAGAACACTGGCAATTCCAAAAGCCAAAGTGTTTCAACATCCGAAAAGGATCCCACTAGCTCCCAAGCAATGGATTCCAACCAGAATGATTTGTATGTCATGATAGATGTAGAATTCAGAATATGAATGACTTATGAGCAAGATGGCGATGGAACAGGTTGGACTGGGAGAGTCTCCCCAAAAGCAAGTGTTCATAAAGACTCTCAGAGTGAGTGGGTGTGTGCCGGTGGGTGAGTGAAGGTCCATCTGAGGGGGAAAGTCAGGTTCGTGCACCAAGAGCTCTCCTCGGAGGTGACTGCAACACCCCACTGCCCTGAGATTGGAGACCTGGGCGCACAGGATTGCCTGCTGTTCCTGGGCCTCTCTTGAAAGGAGGTAGCAAGGAACAACTACCCCACAGCACCAGCACCCAGCCCACGCCATCACCTGCAGCAGCAGACCTGGGACGAGAAGGCAGGTAGTGGAAATCTGGAATAAATCTTCAACGCCAGTGATGAGATGCCTGCGGGCAACATCTTCTCAGTCCCAGACAGGGCATTGCCCCACCCAACTCTGCCCAGCTTCCATCTTTGGATGCAGAAGCTATTATCTCATCAGACTCTGAGAGAGAGACGCTCCTCCCCCACGCTGGAACAGGCACAGACACATCAGATCTGAGTGGGAGATTTGAAAGCAGCAGCAAGTAGGGTGAGTCCTGATCCGACCCATCCTTCTTCCACAGTAGTCCGTGGGGCATCTGACCCACACTGCTGAGAGCAACCCTATCAGTCTGAGCTGACAGTGGAGGGGGGAGGCTAGAGATCAGAGTCAGTCCCTAAGGTAGAGGCCTGAAAGGAACCTGGACTCACAGAAACTGCCAGAGAGTGAGTTTTTTTTTTTCCTGTTTGTTTTTTGTTTTAGTTTTAACTTTTTTTCTTCTCTCTCTTTCTGTTTTTATTTACGTTTTTGTGCTTGCTTTGTTTCTGGGGTTTTTTTTTTCTTTTTTTTTTTTTTAATTCTCTGTTTATGTCTGGTTATTTTTGAGGGAGAGAATACTAACGGGGTTTTTTGTTTGTTCGTATAATTGTCTGTATGTTTTTGTCTTTTTTGTTTCTTCTGTCTTTGTTTGTCTCTCTGTTTATGCATTAGTTTATACACCTGTCTATTTTCCTTCTTCTCTCTCTCAACCTCCCTTTCATCTTCCTCTTTGTATCCCTTTTCTTATTTCATTTTGTTCCCAGGGAGCAAACAGACACCCCCACTGCATGGACAGATTGTAAGGCAGTGGGAAGTGAGTGCCAGGCAGCCCACACACCTGTCAGTGGATACTGGGATCTGCAGATAGCTTCTGAATCACAGTTTCCCCCTCAATTAAATCTCAAAACTGCAAAAAGCACAGGCCCCCACCCCTAGTCCAACTTTAGAACAAACCAGGGGTTCTACAAAAGGAAGAACAGGAGATTGCACAAACAGAAATAAAAGCTATCCCCCATCACTGAACAACAGAATTAGAGGTAAAAAAGAAAAAAAGAGGGAGGGAGGAAAACCTACACAAATGAAGAAAAACCAAAGGAAGAATATGAGTCTCACACAGACCCCTGGGAGATGAACCACTGATCATACAAACTCCAGAACTCAAACAATGAAGAGCCCCCAGAATGACTGGTCTGAAACTACAAATGCAGATATCAAACTATTAATAGAGAGAAGAAATAGAAATGAGGAAAGACAAGAAGAAAAAATGAAGGCATTGATAACTGAGATAATAGCAATAAAGAATACAGTGAATGAAATAAACAACAAACTGATAAGCATGGAAAGCAGAAATAACCAAGCACAAGAAGGAATCTCAGAGCTTGAGGACCAAAATATGGAACTAACCCAAATTATTGAAAACATAGAAAAGAAGCTTAAAAAGACAGAACAAAACCTCCAAGAGATGAGTGATTATTTCAAGAGGCCGAATCTAAGATTAGTTGGAATCCCTGAGGCAGATAGAGAGACAGAGACCATCCTGGAGCACACATTCCATGACATTATCCAAGAAAACATCCCTCATCTTATCAGTGATGTGACCATTCAAACACAAGAGATTCAGAGAATCCCTGCAAGACAACAAATGAGAAGACCAACTCCCAGACTCATAGTAATTTGCCTACACAAAGTAGTTATAAAAGAAAAAATTCTAAAGACAGCAAAAGAGAAACGTCAGACTACCTACTGGGGAAGACCAATTAGAATAGCAGCAGACTTATCTACAGAAACACTTTGGACTAGGAAAGCTTGCAGCCCAATCTTCAAAGTTCTCAAAGATAAACAATTTCAACCAAGATTTACCTACCCAGCTAAGCTAAGTTTCATCAGTGATGAAGAATTAAAAATCTTTCCCAGACACTTAATCCCAAAGAGTTTATACTGCCTCCAGA
>CAUYQG010127812.1:0-19441 GCA_963574415.1 Tarsius wallacei
TGTATAATTATTTATAGAAAAGAATAAAGAATTGGGAGCAATAATCCAACATAATCATACTCACTATTTCCCACAGTACACTTCTCATTCCTCTTTTGTAAGACATATGATATTTTATTGCAGTTGCATTTATATACATGATTCTCCCAGCAGACTATGACTAGGTCTTCACTCCCTCCCAACCCCAGGTACTAGGGCACTAATTGCCACATTAGTAGATAGTCAAAAAAAATTCAAGTAATAAATGTATGAATGAAGATACTTACAAACTAGTTATTATGAGCATATATAAAAACTTTAATTCTCAGAACAAGATTACACTAAGGCATCCACTAAGAGAACATTGACAATTACTGGTGTTGAAAGTAGTTATATATGAGAGAAGACTTATTTTGAAATATTCCGATCTTGGACCATCATATTCATTTATTTGGTATGTATTTATTGAGTGCCAACTAAGTGCCAGGTACAAGAATATAAAAGTGAATACAATAGACACACTTACTACTCTCACTACGTTAGTGGGCAAGAGAGACAAACAGAAGTGTGTGATAAGCACCATGACTGTGGGCTTGTAGGAGCACCTGATCAACCCTTGGAGACCAGCAAAGGGTTCCTGGACACCGTGACTTTTAAGCTAAGATCTAAATACTAAGTAGGAAGGAAAGGGCAGCAAGGAAACAATAGTCAGAGAGGAGGAAACAATACATGAGCAAGACAAATCAGGGTAAAACCCAGGCTTCAGATTTAAGAAACTGAGTAGATGCTCATGCGATGATATTTACTAAAAGGAAATACAGGAGAAAACATGTATGCGTTAGATAGGCTGGAGGGGTGAAGAATGGGGTTTATTTTTGGATATTGATCAATTAGAGGTACCAGTAGTACCTCCCGAAAAAGACACTCATGTGGCATTTAGATCTGAGAGTTTCAATTTCAGAAGAGAGATATGAGCTGAGATATGAATTTGTGATTCATCTGTATGTGTGATGCAATAAAGAATATATCTGATCTTTGTCCTGGTTCCTGGCACAAAATTTCAAAAACCTTAGAATTCCTGAGTGATAGCAATGTCTTTGTTAGACAGCTTTAAAATGAAGCTGGTCACTAGAAAGACTAGAGGGTTAGAACTTGAGCTGTCAGCCCAACCTCCAGTGAGGGAAGTAGGGCTGGAGATTGAATTCAATCACATGGCTAGTGATTTAATCAATCATGGTTACATAATGGAGCCCCAATAAAAACCTTGGACGCCAAAGTTTGGGGAACTTCCTGGTTCGTGAACACACTGATGTGCTGGGAGGGTAATGCGCTTGGATTCCATGAGGAGAAAGGTTAGAAGCTCTGTGTCCCTATCTCTTCCCAGACCTTGCCTTGCATGTAACTTCTGTTTGACTGTTCCTGAGATGAATCCTTTATAATAAAACTGTATTTATGAGTATAACTCTTTCAGAGAGTTCTGTGAGTTGTTCTAGCAAATTATTTAACCTGAAGGGGTCATATAAACCCTTGAATTTGCAGCCATTTGATCAGACATATGGATGGTCCTTGAGACTATTGGCTAGTGTCTGAAGTGGGGGCAATCTTGTTGAAAACTTTGTTCTTAACTGGTGAGGTCTGTGCCAACTCTGGGTAGCTAGTATCAGAATTAAATGAAATTGCAGGATACCCAGTTGGCATCCAATAATTGTTGTCAAAACAATGCAGAAATTGAGATCATTTGCTGCTGATGACTTTTCCCATGGAGAGTATATTAAAAGAAATAATCTAGGGCAGAATGCCAAGTAATAAGAGCATTTACAGAAATGTTTCCCCAAGTGTCATTTCAATACCATTGGTGCTAAATTGAGTTTAGATTACATAGAAATAAACTTTTGTTTATTTAATAGCTATGAACTTATTGTAAATGTGTTGATGCATACCTTTTATTTATGGTAAGTAGTACTTTTAAATTTATAACAGTGATATAAAGTTTCTTTGTAAGGAAATTGGACTTTTAAAATGAGTCAATTAAAATAAAAATATTGCAAAAACTATAAATGTGATATTCAAATGACTATGTTCATTCAACAGATATGCATAATGGGCCTATTATATGATAGATTTGGGAATCCACTTATTAATAATATAAACCCCATGCCTGCCCACATGGGGTTTATATTCCAGTGGGAATGACAAAGAATAATCTATAAATAAGCAAAATATTAGCTAGTACAGTAGATAGTAAAAATGCCAAAGAGATAAAAAGACAGGAATGTGGATAATAAGTTTGGAGAAGGAGACTGAAAAGCCTGGATTTCAAGGTCAAGAAAGTACCTATCAAGAAGATGACAGTTGGACAAAGACTCAAAGGAGGGGAGGAAGCATGGTTTGTAGATATTTGGGAGAAAAGTATTCCAGCAAGAGGGAACAGAAAGTGCAAAGGCCCTGAAGCAGGAGCAAGTCTGGACGCAAGGAGGCCAATGTGGCTGGAGAGGAATGAACAAGAGTATAAGAGATGGGAACAAGGGTGGGGAGTAGCAGACCCTGTGGGATTCCATAAGAGAGTTAACTCTTACTTTGAGTGAGAGGGTATTGAGGAGAGGAATGACTTGATACAACTTACATTTTAATAGGAATATCTAGCTATGATGAGATAATATTTAAAAGGTCAAGAGCAGAGGCAAGGAGGCTATAGCATTGACCCAGGTGAGAGATGTCATGACTTTCACTGGAGTGGCAACCATGGACTTGATGAGGAGCAGTATGAATCTAGAGATAATTAAAGATAGAGTCTTATTTATCTTGGACTGCATAGGCTGGGTGACTTAAACAGCAGAAATGTATTTATCATAGTTCTGGAGGCTAGGAAGTCAAAGATCAAAGTGCTGGATACATTCTTGTTGCATTCTCATATGGCAGAGAGAGAAAGAATTCTGATCTCTTTATCTCATCATAAGTGAGATCAAGAAACCCATCATGAGGGCCCCATCCTCAAGACCTCATCTAAACCTAATTATTTCCCAAAGGCTCCACCTCCAGATACCATCGCACTGAGGATTAGGGCTTCAACATAGAAACTTGGGTGGGGGGGGGACCCAAAAATTCAATTCATAGCACAGCCAACAGAATATGATGACTTTAAATATAGGCTGTGAAAAAAAAGGCTAGAGTCAAGCATGACTTCAAGGTGTTGGCCTGAACAAGTAAAGAATGGGATTGTTATCCCCGAGTTGTGGATAGGACAAGTCTATGACAGGAAAGTTTAGTTTCAGATAAATTAAGATTGAGCAGACTTTAGTATGTCCAAATTGTAACTTGATACTGTTTTGGTGGCGTATCAGGAACAGAGATATGACAAAGGAGAAAAAGGGCTGGAGAGGGTACTGCAGACAACTCTTCCTGGAAATTTTCTGTAAAAATAAGAAAGAAATGGAAGGAAGCCAAAGTAGGAAGAGGGGTCAAGAGAGGATTTTTTTTTAAACTGGGAGAAATAAAAGTTTGTGTGTATGCCGATGGGAGTGGTCCAGTAGAGAGAAAAACTGATGACACCAGCGAAGAAGTTCAGAATGTGTCACCCCAAAATACACCACTTTAGCATAAAGATTATTTTGAGCCAAAGGCAACTGAGGGTCAACAGAGGCAGGAAAGTTTTCTGCCCTCCTCTTATCTGACTAAAATCTGGGCATAAATTTCCCCCTTGAGAAAAGTGCTCCTTGTACCAAAAAGAGAAGAACAAACTTATCACTGGAGATGAGGCATCAACACCAAGACAAGTTTGTATTAATAGACCTTACTAAAACAACCTTTCTCTTCCATCAGTTTGTGTGTATATTTCCTAGTTACTTTTCCATGATTTATCATCCCTTGAAGTTCAAACCTCCTTTCCTTTGTTAAAATGGTATATAAACCCCTGAATTTAACCATTTCTTTGAGTTTCATTACTTTTTTGTGAACGCCTATGCACATAAATATTGCATAGAAAATGTACCTTTTCTCCCGTTCATCTGTCTCTTACTAGTTTGATTCACAGGCCCCCAGCCACTGAATCTGAGAGAGTAGAGAAAATGTTTTGATTTGGTTTTTTTTTTTTTTTTTTTCCATCACAGAGAAAGAGCAGAGACAAGCAAAAGAAAAGGGGGTGGAAAAAAAAAAAGACAGGAGGATAAGATATCAGAAGAATGGAGTGTCATGGAAACCAGGAGGGAATTTCTAGAAGGAGTCAGTTAGTTAGCTCAAGGAGTTAAATGCTCCTCAGAGGCAAGTGAGAACAAGAGTGAAGACAAGTCCACTGGACCCAGGAGTAGTTATGTCTTTGGTGACTTCAGCAAGAGGAGTTTCCAAGGAATGAAAAGTGGGCACAGAATCACTGAGTAAATCACTGAATGGGAGGCAGGGAAGTGAAGACAGAGTGCAGACACTTAAGGGAGCTTGGCTGTGACAACTAAACTCTGACCTTTTTCTTTGCCTTGCCAAATTCCTAACTAAGAGACCTGGAGAAACAGGCTTTTATTTTTTTTTAACTTTCCAACCTGGATCTAACATTAGTCACAAAACAGATAAAGAAGGAAAATCAAAATATTTTATGACCCCATAATGCTGTCTTTTGGGGACTCCAGGTACATTTTAAGATATTTCCCTGTTCTCTCTGAAGTCTGCCACCACCCATAAAGCTTCATCTACCAATCCAGAAACTTGTCTCCTTATGCCCGTTCCCTTTATTGCTTTCAAAATTCCTTAGGTAACTCTAGCTGACTAATTATCAGTCAGAAAATCTTTGAATCTACCTGTAGCCTGCAGGTCTCTGCTTGCAAATGTCCCTCCTTCCTGAACTGAACCAGCGTAAATCTCACATGTATTGATTCATGGTTGCCTGTAACTTCTGTCCTCCTAAATTGTGTAAATCCAAGCTACCCAGGTATGCAGCACAGGGCTGCCACATCTGACAACTGAGGAAAGAAAAAACAACCAAGCTACCATTCAACTACAGCAGACACACATTCTCAGGACCTCCTGAGGACAGTATCAAGGGCCTGGGTCACACACACTTGGCTCAGAACAAATCATCTTAAGTATTTTACAGAGTTTGGCATCTTTTGTCAACAGCCGTAAATGACAGGAGATAGGTAGGGTTCTTCTAGAGGGGGTCTGACATCGAGTGAGTGGCATTTTGTCTGGCGTTTCATACCGGAAGGGACTTAGCTTCTTTAATGTTGATGGAAGATACCAGCAGGGACACAGAGGGAAAAATATCCAAGAGAAGTAACAATGACTAGAAGTCAAGTGATCCAAGAGGAGTGGGGGAGGAAGGTGTTTGGAATACAAGTGGGGAGGTGTCTCTGAGACAAGAAGGGCATGGTTTCTATTGGAGTAGGTGTAAAAAGCCTAGTGCGAATCGGGTGCTGTTGAGCTGCCCCAGGGAGAAGACCATCTTCATGTCTCCAAACCTACTTCTTTTGGGGCTCAATTGCCTTTTAGGCAGCTAACCAACAGCTACCCAAAGGTCTCCTGCCTCCACTGACCTCATTCTAACTACTTCCATTCTCTCTTTATTCTCTTTTCCTATTTGTCTGAGGCCTGGCGTCCTCCAGTCTAACTCCCTAATTAGCAAAGCAGCTCAACTCATTCTAATTACTAAAACGGCATTTACCTAGAAAGTACTGAGGATAATATGCTAATCACTAGGACAGTCTGCAGATCCCAAAACTGAGGTAAAAGCACTATAAACTCATTAGGCCTCATCTCGTTTGTGGCTGTATTGCTTAAATCCTGCTTCCCAAAGTAAGCAGAACAAAACAACAACAAACACCTGCACAAAATGTTATTGCCAGAAGGAGTTCAGAAATTTCCTTCTACGGCTTGTCTCATCCTTCTACACCCACCTTAAATTCTTTTAGCCCAGAGGAACTAAGTAAGTATTCCAAGACCACACAGCTTCTTGAACTCCCAGATATCCTCCAGACTCTTAAAACTTCTTCACCAATTTCATGAATGCAGTAGACTGTATTGAGAAAAAGAATGGAGTCCCAAGCCAAAAAGCTTGAATTACTTTATTTTTAAAATTTGTACTTTTATTTGAAGAGTCATATAAATTTTGTATCATTCCCCATAGCATATCTGTGCTATATGTTGATGTTAATGGACTCATCGCGTTTTGCTCATTTTTCTGGAGAAAAAATCATGTTATATCAAGCTTCTTCTACTCCTATAGCCCAATTTGAGAAGGTCAGCACTCGGTGGCATCATTCTTGATAATACCAGCCCTTGTATTTTATTACTGTTGCTTCTGCATGTAATTATTAACTCCTCATTCAATTATAAGATCCTGTAGGGAGATATACTGGATGCAATGTTCAGTCTTCCTAAGCCTCCCTCCCTTCCTTTTCTGGGATGGTCCACTTTCACCACTTTTCACCAAATTCCACAAAGTTATGGTGGGAGCTGTCTTTTAGTATGATATGAACTACTCCAAGTTAGAGTTGGTTAAACCACATTGGGTGAGTACCTTCTCCACCTTCACCCACACCATGGGTGATTGATCAAGAGATAGGCACTTGAATTAGGTCAGATGAATCAGAGAATTTCCATAGGCTTTGGAGGAACCCCAATGAAGAAGTCTAGTAGCCAAAGTGGAAAGGGTTTGAGCAACTGACATGGATGGACATGTTTCTACCATGTAGAGAATGAGACCAACATGTGAGGAGAAGATGTGATAGCTAAACTGATGTTGCTGGAGTTTCTATTTCCAGTTTTCACAAGGTCCAGCTGTGGCTCTGCCTTTCCCATGACTTGATATTCATGCTTGTATTCTGGAGCCAATAAATTTCCTCTTTGCTTAAACAACTTGGAAAAGGGCATTTGTCACTTGCTATAGAAGGAATTAAATGTAATACTTCTTCAGAAAGCCTGTAGTGCTGAACAAGGATCTGGGGATTAATAAACACTTGTTGATTGTCTGATTGCCATTTATTGGCTTAAGTCTTGCTGAGAGATACCATCCTCGGAAAATATCGTGAGCCATAGACTCCAGCCAGGAGTTGTAACCCAAGGCAATTCACACTTGTAGTACTTGTGAAATTCAAGACCATTGACCAGCAGGGAGAGAGAAAGTGAAAAAAAATGAAAGGGTCTCCTCTGGAAGTGGGGAAAAACAACAAACACAGTGATGCCAGAATAATACCCTGGCAAGGGAAAAGAAATAGGAAAATCATCTGGGCCAAGGCTTAGAAGACCTGGATCTTCATCTTGCAACTACTGCTGACTAGGTGTGGGAATTTGGAATAGCCATGGAACTTTTTGGGCTCGTGCTTTCACATCTATAAATGAGGAGATTAGAAGAGAAAAATACCAACAACCTTTTGGGATGGAAAAGATGAGGCTTTCCTCTCCTGTTATGGTCTCAATATTTGTGTCTCCCCTAAAATTCATCTGTTGAAACCTAATCACCAAGACGATGGTATTAGAAAGTGGAGCCTTTGGGAGGTGATTAGTTTATGAGGGCTCTGCCCTCATGAAGAGGGTTAATGTCCTATAAAAGAGGACCTAGAGAGTTGCCTGGTTCTTCTGCCATGTGAGAACATATAGAAGACATTCTTCATGAGGAACAGGCCCTCACCAAACATTGAATGTGCTGGCACCTTGATCTTGGAGTTCCCAGCCTACAGAGTCATGAGCAATACATTTCTGCTGTTTATAAAATTTACCCAGTCTAAGGTATTTTGTTATAGCAGCACAAGTAGGCTAAAATATCTTCCCTTTGCTCATGGGGTTCTCTTACCCTTGGGCCCTCCAATGTGCTGACACTGAAGGGTGTAGTCTCCAACTGGGGACTCTGGACCTCATCCCAGACCCTATCTCTAGGGCTGGTTTAGGTGGCTTCTGAGGGAGAGAGTATACAGAGCTCCAGTCCATATCCATGTGAACCATCTTAATCTCCTATGTAAATGTTGGGGTACTGCAACCTCCCTTCTTCCAAAGGAATGTATAAATGCCTAGGTGATGGTGTATCTTAATATGAAAATTTCATTTAATCAGATTAGATATTTCATATTGGATAATTTTTTATTATGTCCAGTAATTTTATAATAAATACGAGTCATTTAGAGAGCCTACTTCTAGCGGGTTTCCACTTATCACAAAAAATTCATGGAGCAAATGTAGCATGATTCACTGATGGTCTGAGTCCTCCAAACTTAAACAATGAGTCTTCCAAAAATGACAGAGGATATGTTCCTCAGTGGACACTCTAATTCCCAGTCTCTTACTTTTTTTCATATTTTCTCTCTCTATCCTGAACACAACTCTATTTCCTGGCTGCTCCAAGGTCAGAATACCCAAAGGAGTTCAAAGTCATTAACCAAAGTCTTTCTTGTGCAGATAAAGTGGTAAACTCATAAGGAGACCAAAAAGAAATGAAGTAGAAAGTCAGGGGTGGGCATACTAGAATTAGGTCACTCATCTATATTTAATTCTGTTGGCTTCTTATGCAGTTTAACATTTACTTTCCATTTACCTCTGTTTGTTTTGCTGATAAGGAAGCACAATTCAGACATTTTAAGTGCCCAGAAGGGAAGGTTCTTCGGGCCACCATTTTAGATAAGTCTCTCAGACGTGCAGACACATATCTCAAGCTCGGTCCAGTGGAAAGAGATCCGAGATTTTCGTCACCTAAGTCCCCAGTGTTAGGGGCCGTCAGCTCTCATCATCCATCTTGTTGATTATCCAGGTGCTTTGTTTTTTACCTCATCCTGCCTACAGCCTGAGTTGGCACAATGAAACATTTTCAGTCTGGGCATAAGGGGCATATGAAAGGAGACCTAGACCGGGCAGGGTGGCTCAGCCTGCAATCCCAGCACTTTGGAAGCCCGAGGCGAGAGGACTGCCTATGCCTGGGGGTTCAAGACCAACTTGGGCAACCGTGTCTCTACAAAAAAAAAAAAAATCCCCAAAACTAACCGTGCATGGTGGCGTGCATCTGTAGTTCCAGCTACTTGGAAGGCTGAGGCGGAAGTGTCACCCAAGCGAAGCAGGTCGAGGCTGTGGTGGCTGTAAGCGTGCCCCTGCACTCCAGCCTGAGCAACAAGAGTGAGACTCCAACTCAAAAAAAAAAAAAGAAAGAAAGAAAGAAAAGAAGGGAGAGTATGTTGAAGGAATCCTCTGGAAACTTACCCTTGGTTCCTAAAGTCGAGCCACTACTGTGCCCTCCTCTGTGGTCAGGGGATGCCTGAGGACATCAGTTGAGGAAGTTAGTGGTACAACCCTCAGTTCCAATATCCTGCCTGAACAGTGTTCTAGACTCCCTTTGTCAATTCAGGGCTAAAGGCCATGTAAAAGGGATAGAAGCGCATCAAATGAGGTAAGGTAGGGGTCTGACAGATCAGGAAACCCTAAGGTCATCTCAAGGAGGAGAGTGCAAAAGAAAACTATTCATACTTCTGCAAGGACGAAAGGCATCAACTGGCACTCTTCAGTGTGGTCATCATCTTATGAATCAGGAAACAAGCTGTCCCAGGCCTGGTTTCCCTTTGAGAATGGAATAAAATTTACAAACTTCTACTTACACATATGTACACATGCATATATAATTTTACATAAAAATTCAGGAGTTCCAGAAGCCCCCCTTTTCCCATTCATTGTCCCAAGCTAGGAAATGTTTAATGGCAAAGACAATAATCATGGCCTATGGAACCACCTCCTCCCAGGCTTCCATTAACTAATATTAGGGATAAAGAGGGAGCCCCAGAATTCTGCATGCTCCCCGGGAGACTACTACCCCCATTTCACCCCCAAATACTCTCTGCCTTAACATCGTTAGATCTGTGCTATCTCTTCTCCACCTCAGTCATCACAAGATGTCCAAAACTCCCCCACCACTCTGTATGTCCCAGATTGTAATCCGTACGCAGCTCAGGGGCACCAGGAAAATGACCCCTGCCCACTCTGTCATTACCTAAACTGTCCCCTGCTCTATATTTTCCAAAGCACTCATCAACTCTTAATATCAGTTGCATTTGACTTGTCTGACCCTTTTAGGTAAAGAGGTAGAAACTCAAGTCCGTACACTGCTTTCTCCTTATTACCTAAAATCGGTGCTTGGCATATAAAAGCCATTCCATAAATGTTTTTGAATGAAAACCTGATGAATAGAAAGCTAACACCCACTCCATGCCAGGTATGCAAGTACTTTTACACATATGATTTCATTTCTTCTTTGCAACGACCCAGTGAGGGAAGTGCTATCATTACTTTCATTTTACAGACGAGGAGGCTGAGACTTTGAAATGTATGCAAGGTTCCCAAAACCACAGAACTAGCAAGTGACGGAGCCAAGATTCAGACCCAGCCGTCTCACTCCAGCGCCTGCCCCCCTAAGTTCTAGGGTTTTACTGTGGTTTAAAGACATTACATGAAATATCGTAAGCCATGGGTTATTCGTGTCACACAGATGGGACATCTTGACTTCTGTTTTCTTTCTTTTCCTGAGCTATATTTTCTGTTATTCTAACAGAGTAGGAAATAAACCTGATCTGTTTCAAAATCGCATGGGATTTGGAACACTGGACCTTGAAATATTTGATTAGAACAAGTATCTCCATGAAACTGCATGTCATTACTCACTTTTCATCTTCCCCCAGCTCCTCCAAAACATGCACTCAATGGAAAGTCAGCATGGAGAAACCCTGCGGCTGCAATTGCGCATTCATGGCATGTTTGGGGTATAAGCCAAGGAGCCCGGCACACACTCAGAATGATGCATTGCTCCTGCAAGCCTGCAACAGCACCTTCATTTCTCATTTATGGGGAGAGTGGGGCACTTCTAAAAATAATGGGTCTGGGGCAGGCGACTGGGGATTGACCAAAAAGCAAGCAAGTTGTCAACTTGAAAGGACAGGTTTACCTTATAAAATAAAGTCCTCACTGACTCCCACACAAGTGCTAAGATGCTGCTGCCTGGGGGGACACATGTGAGTGCCTCAATCACCAAACAGAAAGGAATCATTTGAGCAAAATCTGCATTAACCACCACATTCCCGTAAATACTAATCATTTATGTGTCATGCAAAGTCATCCCTTACTTATTTGTGAGATTATTGAAGGTTCAAATTTAAAGAAGCCCTTTCACCTCTATCCTCCAAAGCCCCAGTGGGCTTTTAAATGTCCACATATAGGTTTCTGACAAAATTTATTCATTTGATATGCATAAATATGCCAGGGATTGAAAGAAAGAAAAAGACAGAGGGAGAGAGAGAGAAGAGAAGAGAAGAGAAGTCAGAACTCTCATCCTCCCAGGGCTATACTTAAAGTAGAGCAGTGGTGCTTTCTAGGGTGCATGATGTCAGATCAATATCCTGAATCAGAGCAAGAGCTGCAGTTCTTCTGAGCCACCCATCAGGACCAGAGACCCAGAAGTGGGTATCCCAAAGCATCTGAGCCATACCACGTCTGGTTGCAGGATTTTCCAGTGGGACCTTCAAAACTGTGGTGTCTCCCTCTGGTACTTGGACCATAGTCATTTGGGATGCTGGCTTAAGGGCAGATTCTTGGGTCACCTCCTGTAGCTATTAAATCAGAATTTCTGAGGGCTGGGCCCAGGAATGTGCATGTTAACAGTCTCCCTGGGAGATTCTGATGTTCACCATTCACCTGACCCCTGGCCCAGTGATCCTTGCTCTAGTCCCTATGCATACAATTGAGATCAAGGGGTTCAACTTGTTGGATAATACTCTATATTATTTTTCACTTTGGTGTTTTTAAAACCACCTACTAAGGAGTTAGTAGAAGATTTACTAAGAACTTGGGATTTATAAATCAGAAAAAAAGGTCCAAATCTGTGCGCAGTATTTACAGTTACCTTAGAAATGTTATTTCATTAATCCTTAGTCAACTTATGTTAGGTGGGGAGTGATACCTACCTCTCAGTGTTGTTGAAGGAATTAAATGTGATAAAGCCTCTAAGGTGTCTAGTACAGTGATTGTCATTAAATGGGATAATGACAAGGTGGCAGTGGTGGTGACACAGACCTGGAGTTGAAGGAGGAGGGCTGGCAGAGCCATGAGGAGTCCTGGTCTTAGGAATATGAGAATTTGGCAAAATGAGATAAGAAAGGGGATATAGCATTCACGCAAGAATGTCTGTCAGGTACAGAGTAAGCACCCTAGCTCCAAGGGGTCCTGCAAAACATATCGTTTGGATCAAATCCAGCCTGCCATCTGCTTTTGCAAATAAAGTTTTATTAGCACACAGTCACACCTGTGTGATCACTTAGCTACTTTCAAGCCACAGAGGCAGAGTTGAGTGGTTGCGACGGAGTCTGAAATATTTACAGCTGGTCCTTTTCAAATCAAGTTTGCCCATCCCTATCCAAGTGAGCCACAGAAAGGGGTTTTTATTATATACAGGAAGAGGAGCCCAAGAAAATAAACTGGAGAAAGAGGAAGACAAAGGTGCCAGCAATGCTGTCTTGTACTGCCCAGCAAACACTCCACACACACACGCCCCCCACACACATGACACTTCTTCATCACAGCCCACACAAACCCAGGAGACTGCAAGGGGTGCCCAGTGTTCTTCTAAGGGTTTCTCAGGACATCCATTCTCTAGCCTGGCCGAGGGGAAGGGGCCTGAAGATAGGAGTCAGGACACTCAGGGCCCAGTCCTGGCCCTCCCACTAGCCAGCCCTGCAACTTTGGGTAGGTCATTTCATCTTTCTGAGCCTCAAGTTCCTCACTGTCAAATAAAGAGGTTGAATTTGTTTGGGCCATATACTAATGCTACTCATGCCTAAGTGGAGGCATTTCTTGCAGGGGTTGTCTGTCTTAGTGTGTCTGTTAGGGACAAAGAGCAAGGAGGTACAGAGTTAACTGGATTACTGGTTATTCCTTTGTTCTTCTCCACATCAGGTTTCAGGCTCATGCCTTGGGAGTGGCATCCTTAATCTCTACCCAGTCTTGAACATAGTGACCAATAAGCAAATGTTAGTTTATGTTATGAACTGAATTGTGTCCCCACAAAATTTCTGTCTTTAAATCATAACCCCCAATGTGATGGTATTTGGAGATAGGGCCTTTAGGGAAAGGAGGTGAGGAAAGTTAAATGAGCTTGTAAGGGTGGTGCCCTAATCTGATGGAATTGGTGTCTTTACAAAAAGGGGAGACACCAGAGAGCAGCAGCTTCTCTCTTTGTGAGAGCCGTGGAAGGACACAGCAAGAAGGCAGCCGTCTACAAGCCAGGAAGATAGTCCTCACCAGAAACTGGCCATGCTGGCACCTTGATCTGAGACTCCTAGACTCCAAAATTATGAGAAAATAAACTTCCATTGTTTAAGCCACCTAGTCTCTGGTATTTTGTTATGGCAGCCCAAGCAAACTAATACAGTTAGATTCCACGTTTGGTGACTGTGTAAGAAATAATATTGGCTGGGCATGGTGGCTCAAACCTGTATCCCAGCACTTTGGGAGGCTGCGACGAGAGGATCGCCTGAGCCTGGGGGTTTGAGACAAGCCTGGGCAACTTGGTGAGACCTCATCCCTAAAATAAATCACAAAAATTAGCTGGGTGTGGTGGCGTGTGTCTGTAGTTCCAACTACTTGGAAGGCTGAGGCAGAAGGATCACCTGAGCCCAGCAGATCAAGGCTGCAGTGGCCAAGAGGGTGTCACTGCACTCCAGCTTGGGCGACAGAGTGAGACTCTGACTCAAAAAAAAAAGAAAAAAGAAATGAAAAAAGAAATAATATTAACATGATCCTTGGCTCAAAAAGCTTCTTCTGCAGATAAAGAATAGGAAGGAACAGTGGCAGACACTGAGTACTGCGCTGGTCACCCTCAATCTTTCAGTTTCGTCTCAACTTTCTTCAGCCTGTAGACAGATGGTTTTTATGAGAAACAGGAAAAAAATGGCCCTTGAAGTCAGAAGTTCTGCATTCTGATCTCAGCTCCATATATGGTGAAAACCAAGTCTAGCTGGAATTTGGGGGTTGATCAGATCTGAGGTTAAAAAACTTTCACCTTTAACTGTGTGACCTCAAACAAATTACTCAACCCTTCTGATGGACAGTTGCTTTAGCTACAAAATGGGAATAATATCAGTAATTTACCAGGTCATTGTGAAGATTGAACGCAGTAAAGCATATAAAGAACTTAGTTCATAATGCCATACAATATAGCAAATGCAGTGTGTAAGGTAGCTCTGTTATTTATCTTTTGCTTTGTAACAAATTACCCCAAAATGTAGTGGCTTAAAAAAAATCATGTATTATTTTGTAGTTTCTTTGTGCCAGGAATCTATGCATGGCTTAGTTTTCTGCCTCTAGTTCTAAGGTTTCTTACAAGGTTACAACTAATGTGTTGGTCAGGACTACAATCTCATGTGAAGTGTTGGCTTAGGGAGACTTTACTAACTGATATGATTGTTGGCCGAACTTGGCTTCTTGCTATACTGAGGGCCTCATTTTTCTTCTAGCCCTCTCAATTCCTGGCCATGTTAGTCTCTCCACAAGGCAACTTAAAACATGGCAGGAAACTTCTCACAGAAAAAACAAGAGAGAAAGAGTGCCCAGGATGGAGACCATAGTCTTTTTGGAACTGAATCTTGAAAGTGATAACTTACCGCCTTACGCCACATTCTAGTCATCAGAAATGAGTCACTAGGTCTAATACACACTTGAGGGGATCGGCACCACCAAAAGCATTACCAAGGGCATGAAGACCAGGATTGGGGATCACTGAAGCCTGCCTTAGAGGCTGCTGACCACAGCGAGGCAAACTGTGAAGAAGAGCAACAACAGCCTCTGGAAAAAGACCACAGGCAATCCTCTTTTCCCATGAATTTTGTATTTGTGAATTTCCCTACTTTCTCCAATGCATTTATAACCTTTTTTTTTTGAGTCGGAGTCTCACTCTGTCACCCAGGCTGGAGTGCAGTGGCACACTCACAGCCACCACTGCCTCGACCTGCTGGGCTCAGGCGATCCTTCCGCCTCAGCCTTTCAAGTAGCTGGAACTACAGGCGTGCACCACCATGCCTGGCTAATTTTTAAAATTTATTTATTGTAGAGACGAGGTCTTGCCAGGTTGTCCAGGCTGGTCTTGAACCCTGGGCTCAGGCAGTCCTCTCACCTCTGCCTCCCAAATACTAGGATTACAGGCTTGAGCCACTGTGCCCAGTGAATTTATAACTTTAAAATCAATACTCAGGACTTTTGGGGTCATCTGAAGACATTCTCAGAGCAGCAAAAATCTGAGTCCCCCAACATGGACATTCCTAGCTGAGGTGGGACAGCAAGGTAATACTCTGCTTTTTTGTTCCAGTTCTCAGACTGGGAACAAGTGTGCCTTCTGCGCTCCATTTTTTTTCTTTCTCATTTCTTATGCTTTTTGTCAGTGATTCTGCTGTTGGAAATGACCTCCAAGCACAGTGCTCAAGTGCTACCTAGTGACCCTAAGCACCAGGAGGCTGTGATGGGCCTGGGTCACAGTGCTGTTGTTTGTAAGTTCAAGGTCAATGAATCAAAAGTGTTTATTACGCAGGATATTTTTTTAAAATAACACACTCAAAACAAGGTTATGCATTGATCAGTGGATTAAAATGTTATGATCAGAGGCTTGCAGGAGCCTAACCCAGTGTTTTCCCTAGAAGCAACAGTTTGGTATTTGCTCACTCAATGTTTGTAGCCATCTTACAGGACATAGCTGCTATGAATGATGAGGATCTACTGCATTTGGGTGTAAAACTCAGCTCTGCCACTTGCCCAGCTGTGCCTTCCCGGAGGAGTTTCTTAACCTCTGTGTTTTATTTTCGTTAAGAGCAAAATAGGGGTAACGCTAGACCTACAACCAAGGGCTTTGGGGAAGATCAACTCTAATGCTGCCAGCACAGTGACTGCCACTCAGTAAATGTTTAATAAGTGGGAGATGTTGTTATAATTATTGTTGACAGTTCAGTTTCATCTAGATTATAGCAAGTTTTCTGGAAACTTCCTTCTTCCTATTCCACCACAGTGTGGCATGCAGAATAGGCACTCATGAATTACATATTGAAAAAAATACGGGTTCTCTGGGCCTATCAGGTGGAAGATCCAAAGCTGGAGGAAAGCAAGCCTTCCTGTGCCTGGTCTCTGGGTTTGATATCACCGTTGTTGCTAGTGGTGGTGGGGGGATGGGCAGGAGTATGTAAAGCGTTATGAAAACTCTCTCAACAGAACCCATGAACAGGTGCAGTGGCTCACACCTATATTTCCAGCACTTTGGGAGACGGAGGTGAAAGGATTGCCTGAGCCCGGGGGTTCGAGACCAGCCTGGGCATCTTGGCAAGACCTTATCTCTACAATTAAAAAAAAATTAGCTGGGCATTGTGATGCATGCCTGTAGTCCCAGCTACTTGGAAGGCTGTGGCAGAAGGATAACCTGAGCTCAGCAGGTTGAGGCTGCAGTAGCCATGATCGTGCCACTGCACTCCAGCCTGGGTGACAGAGTAAGACTTTGACTCAAAAAAACCAAAAAGACAAAAATGTCAAGACACTAAATCTGTAGCATTGAAAGACTGTTGACTCACTTCCCCCAGGAACCCAGAGGATGCCCAGCAGATGGGAATGCACCCAAGATGGGGTGGCAGTTGTGGTATTTTCCTGATATCACCAGGTGTGAGGCCAGAAGTAGATTTGGCTGTAGTACACAATGGAATCAACTGTCTGTAAATAAATCACCTATGTTGTCTCAGAGATGATTTTTCACCTTAAAAGGCCAAGTCATCACCGTAAGAGCTGAGGTGTAACATCCATACTGGCTCTGGGTTTGGAATCTGACTTTGTTTTTCAAGGTGTTTTCCAAGCTGAGGACCCTGTCTTCTCCCAAAGTGGAGAGTTCTGGGGAGCTATTCAATACCCACTGTCTTGGGGAGAGAGAGCAGGTAGATTTCAGGGGCTACCCCCATCAGCCCTCTCTTGGGAAGCTAGAAAAGTCACATAGGAGAGTTATTAGGGGCACAGCTGAAGGAAGGTGTGCATTTCATCTTGTTTCTCCAGGACATCTTGAGGCATCCATGTGACTCAGAACCAATTCATCTCTCTGATACTTAGTCGCCCTCGTCTGTGAAATACTCATTGAAACTCACTGAGCAAAGGAGAAACTTCAGCTTATTCTTAATGGAGTCATATCCCCACCCACCCTTTCTTCTCAGGGTTTAGTAATAGTTACTTCCAATAGCTAACTTCGATTGTGCACTTAACATGTCCCAGGCATTATCTCACTTGCTCCTCCCCGAACTCCATTAATCTTTCCATTGTATGGATAAAAAAACTGAGACCCAGAGACAGAAGTCACTTGCCCAAAGTCACACAGTTAGTAAGTGGCAGAACTGAAATTTATCTCCAGGTCATCTGACTCCACTGTCTGTGCTAATGTCTAACACTTGAAGACATCTTATTTTGTTTGGGTTTGATTTTTTTGTTTGTTCATTTTTGAGACAGGGTCTCACTCTGTCGTTCAGGCTGGAGTGCAGCAGAGTGACCATAGTTCACTGCAGCCTCAAATTCCTGGGCTCAGGTGATCCTCCCACATACGCCACCCCAAGTGCTAGGACTACAGGTGCGAGTCACTGTGCCTGGCCAGATGTCTGTATGTTCACAAGGATATGTTGGATATAATATTTCAACTTAAATACATGTTAGGAATTTCAGAGGGGGTACATTCAGCTAGTGAAGGAAGAGACGTCTGGGGAAGACAAGCCCCGCATCACATCTATTCCATGATTATCTTTCCTCTATTTGAGAGCCGACCACCTAAAACAGATTGAAAAATGAAACTCACTTATCATTTCTTCCTTCTTAAATAAATAACTGTGATCAATTTTGGTGTGTTAAGAGACTCAGAGCTTGGGTCTCAGAGCTTAGGGACCCAAGGTGCGGAGGGCAGCATGTCCCCAAACTCCACAGACCCTCTCACTCCTCTCCTCAATTTCATTTCTCAGGAAATCACCATTTATCCAACACCTGCTCAGTGACAGACTGGACTTAGCATCTGTCTAGTTTCATCACTACTCCCGACAACTTCTGGGCTAGCTATTAAAACTCCCACTTCACAGATGAAAAAGTAAAGTCAGAGCAGTTATGGGACCTCACAAGATAGACAGCCAGTTAATAGATGGAAATAAAGTTCATGTCCAGGACTGCCTGGCTCCAAAGCCAGACCTCTCTTTCCCCACACTGTCACTGTCACTCCAGAAGGCTTCCCTGAAGTCACAAACCTGAGCCTTGTGCCAAAAGGCTTCATTAGTCTGGCTGCTAGCAGGTGGCAGATGAAACTGCCAGACTGGATAAAAGGCTGTGGAGTGTGGCGGGAGACGGATGTGCCACATAAAACAAAAGCCTCTTTGGAGACAGAGAGATGTGGCCTGGAACACCAGCTAACATATATTAAGGTCTAATGTGACTCTGGTTGTAAGTTACCTTTTATCACACTGAGGAGAGATTGATCCTGAAAGGCTCTAGTGCCAGGAATCCTACCTTGGATGTCAACCACAGTTTTAAAGAATGTTCTCTATCTACCACAAAAAGGTCAACGTTTAGGCCAGCACCACAAAATTCCCTTTAAACATGGAAAATCTTCTAAGCATTCATATCTTGAGCTGGAAGCAATGGAGATTTATTTTGAGATGACATCGGACAGATTCTGGCACTCAACTTTAGGGAAATTTGGTGCCTATTGAACCAAAAATGGTCACAGCAGCACATACTGCTGGAAGGATACAACGGAATCACATTCTGGAGGGTAACTTCACAATACAGATCAAAGGATTGCATTCTAAGGAAATAATGAAAGATTTGCACAAATAAGTTCATCATAGCATTATTCTTAAAGGAAAAGTAATAGCAACAACTTAGATGTCCAATAACAGGGTACGGGCTATATAACCCCCATAGTGAACTAGGCAGGCATGAAATGCTCCTGACCAGCCCTTCTGGAGTACACCAGATAGAAATCTGGGTGTGGTCCTCACCTCCCACAATCAGTCAGTCAACAAGTCCTGTCCCAAGTCAATCCTAAAAAGAACTCAAATCCGTGTATTTTTTTCCCCCGTGCCCACTTGACATAACCCAAGTCCAAACCACCAGCACCCTCTCTTCTGGACACTTTTAGGCACCCCCTACCCACCTGGATTTTCCATTTCCAATCTGTCTTTGCTGTTGTGGCCAGACTTTAAAAGAAAATCTGACCATTCCTCCTTGCTTTCCTCTCAAAGCCTTCCCATTGCGCCTGTGATAAAGAATGCCACCACAAGCCGGGCTCGGTGGCTCAGCCTGTAAGCCTGTGCCTTTGGGAGGCTGAGGTGAGTGGATTGCCTGAGCCTGCGGGTTCGAGACCCGCCTGGGCAGGCGAGACCTCATCTTTATAATAAATCAGAAAATTAGCCGGGCGTGGTAGCGCATGCCTGTAGTTCCAGCTACTTGGAAGGCTGAGGCGGAAGGATCG
>CAUYQG010127817.1:0-10298 GCA_963574415.1 Tarsius wallacei
GTAGCACGCGCCTGTAGTTCCAGCTACTTGGAAGGCTGAGGCGGAAGGATCGCCGGAGCCCAGCAGGTCGAGGCTGCAGTGGCCAGGAGCAGCCACTGCACTCCAGTCTGGGTGACAGAGTGAGACTCCAACTCAAAAAAAAATTTTTTTTTTGAGCCAGTCTTACTCTGTCGTCCAGACTGGAATGCAGTGACATAGATCAGCACCTCCAGGGTTGAGGCAATCCTTCTACCTCAGCTTTCTGAGTTGCTGGGACTATAGGTATGTTCAGTTAATTTTTTTGTAGAAGACAAGGTCTCACTATGTTGTCTAGGCTGGTCTCAAACAATTTCCCTGCCTCGGCCATCCAAAGTTCTGGGATTACAGGCATGAGTCACCACACCTGGCCATAACGTCACTTTTTAAATCCACTGTCAGTAGGCACAAATTAATTAATTCACCCTTTATTTAATTTTAAATTTTTTTTTTTTTTTTTTTTGAGTTGGAGTCTCACTCTGTCGCCCAGACTGGAGTGCAGTGGCCGCTCCCGGCCACCGCAGCCTTGACCCGCTGGGCTCCAGCGATCCTTCCGCCTCAGTTTCCCAAGTAGCTGGAACTACAGGCGCGCGCTACCACGCCCGGCTAATTTTTGAATTATTGTAGACATGAGGTGTCGCCAAGTTGCCCAGGCGGGTCTCGAACCCGCGAGCTCAGGCAATCCACTCACCTTAGCCTCCCAAGGCGCGGGATTACAGGCTGAGCCACCGAGCCCGGCTAATTTTAATTTTTAAGTTGGAGTCTCACTCTGTTGCCCAGGCTGGAGTGCAGTGGCATGCTCATGGCCACCACAGCCTCAACCTGCTGGGCTCACTCAATCCTTCTGCCTCAGCCTTCCAAGTAGCTGGAACTACATGTGCGTGCCACCATGCCTGGCTAATTTTTTTGATTTATTGTAAAGACAAGGTCTCGCCATGTTGCCTAGGCTGATCTCGAACCTGTGGGCTCAGGCAATTCTCTCGCCTCGGCCTCCCAAAGTGCTGGAATTACAGGCATGAGCCACCAAGCCTGGCAATCTATCCTTTAAAATGGAGTTTGGGTCTTCCCATAACAATCTGTGATACTTGCCCTGCCCCAGCAGTGGAAACAATCTGGTAATATGGTCAAGCTGTCCACTGCCAGAAATATACTAAATGAGCATTGTAATGGACACTGCCCAAGTTCATTCATTCATTCATTCAATGAGTTGGAGCCTACTATGTACCAGGCACTATGATAGCAATAAGCAAGACAGCAAGTCAGCTCTCAACTGAGCTCACATTAAATAAGTAATTCAGGCTGGGCACGGACGCTCAATCCTGTAATCCCACCATTTTGGGAGGACAAGGCAGAAGGATGGCTTGAGGCTGGGAGTTCAAGACTGGCCTGGGCAACATAGGGAGACACTGTCTCTACCAAACAACAACAACAACAACAACAACAACAACAACAAATTAACTGGGCAAGCATGCACTTGTAGTCTCAGCTTGGGAGGTTGAGACAGAAGGATCACCTGAGCCCAGGAAGTCAAGGCCACTCCAACCTGGGTGACAGAGTAAGACTTCAACTCACACACATACACACACACACACACACACAAAATAATAATAATAATATAGATTACACTTGAGATAAGCACTGACAAGAAGTATGGGTACTAAGAATCTACTATAGCAAAGGAACTCGGGAGTCTGGAGTAATAGCTCTCTACATGCAAATCAGAATCACCTGGGATGGCTTCTAACCATACCAATGCCCAACCCACCCCAATCAAACAAACCAGAACTCTGTGAACCCTGGATATTGGTTTTTAAAGATCATTCACTCCCTCAGGTAATTCTAGCATACAGCCATGGCAGACAACCACCAATCTTGGGTAGTACATGATAGATGTTGAGGGCACAGAGGTCAATAACACAGTACCTGCTCTCTAGGAGCTGACCACTTACATAAGTAGAGGAATCAGCAAAATGCTCTGTCAACATGGAGCAAAGAAACCTCAAATATAGGATGGTACTTCTCAGGATAAAGGGAGGGAGAAGTGATACCAAAGGGCTATAAAAGGTTTTACCTGTGTTACCAAGGTTTAGTTTCAAAAGATGGGTATTCAGGTACTGAACTGTTCTTTATAATTGTTTTATATTATTATTATTATTTTTTTAACCACTCAGACTGTGTCCTCTTCATTTTTTTGTATTCTTAAATATTATAGGATTTTTTTTTGGTAAGATAAAAACTGCTTTTAGTCAGTGAAGTCATCACAGAAGTTATTTAAGCTGAGTCTTGAAGCTTGATTAGGAAGTTTTTTGAAGGAATGATCTTTAAGATGGAGTCTGAAAGATGAACAGGAGTTGGGGGAGAGCATAAGATAAAGGGAAGAGTTTTGTGCAAAGGTCTGAAAGCAAAAAAACAAAACAAAAACAAACTAACAAAAAAAAAGAACATATGTTGGCTTAGAGAAACAGAAAGCCAAGAATACTCGAGAACAAGGCATAGAAAAAAGGATAAAGCAGATGTTCTTAAAGTACCATCCCTGGTCTAGCAGCATCAGAATCACTGAGGAACTTATTAGAAATGCACATTCTCAGGCTTCATTCCAGACCTACTGAATGAGAAAGTTGGGTGGGGAGGCAGGAGGAACAGCAATCTGTGTTTCTGATGTCTGGGTAACATTAAGAATTTTGGATTTTATTTTAAGATTAATGAAAAAAAAAACTGAGGTTTCAAATTATGGGGATACATAACCAGAATAACAGCAGCTAAGTGGTTTGGCATTCACAGCTGAGCAAAAAGTTCTCAGAATTTAATTTTTATAAAAATCAAGGGTCACAATTGTAATGCCATCAAAGTCAAGCAAGTGAAGAGGGCAATGTTAAAGTGGAGGGGCTGCTCTCTAGTCAGCCTAGAATTTTCTCTGGTACCAAACACAAATATTTATTTAGTGAAAGAAGGCATTGGCAAACCTAGGGATCCTTTATACAACTGGTTAAGAAAGAAGAGGGCCCTTGTAGGGAATCTGACTTTTCATTTCTTCAGATGACTGTTTCCTAAGCCTGGGTAGGCAATCTGGCATCAACCCAAAATTTCAAAGAATAACCACCTTTTGTTTCTTGTCCAAGTAGCAGAAGGAAAAAATGCAATTCAAAAAACAAGATTCCAATAACTGAGCTAGTTTACCTCCCACATGAAATTTCTACCTCAGAGCAAATGAACTATTTGGATGAATCTTTAGTAGAAGCCTGAACTTGGGGAATGTTCCGTGTGATAGGCTTCCCAGGAGCAACGCTGCTTGGTTAAAAGCTGGGCCTAAAAGGCTGCCAATATCTTCATTTCAGTAAGTCAAATCAGAAGTTCTTGGATTCTCAAATCTTAGAAGACACGCAGCATCTTTGTATACGAGCCTTCTCAGGACCAAACAATACCAAATACAATTCTATCAAAAGGTCACCAGGAGCAAGCAGAAACTTTCTGAAGGGAAGCAACTTACGGCCTTGATTAAAATCCACAGATTTGGGTTCTTGACACAAAAGCACCTCACCCAGATTTAGCCACAGACCACAGATGATGAGGGAGTGGTTACACATTCTGACTGAATCAGGTTATAAAGTACATTCCAGTGGAGTTCAAGATGCAGAAAAGGATTGCAACAGACACTGCCTTCCCCTAATTCCTCTGTCAAGAGAGTCAACAATCTCAGAAGTCCTATCTGACAGTAGCTCTTCATCCTGGTCTTTGGAAGCCTTAACAGCAGGTGTTGAGGGACTCTGCAGACCTTGCCCTACTGAGGTTATCTTTCAGAGATCTTCAGGGAATCCATGGGAGGCTTCATAATGACGGGCGTTCCTGCCTTTACCTATTCCTTGAAGATCCAGAAACCATTTTCCCTCAAGTCAGACTAACTGGAGAGACAGGCTTTAAATCCAAGTAGAATCAAAATTTGAAAACACTTATATCTGGGTGTGTGTAGCTGAATTTCCATTTCCTAAATAAACCAGAATTTTTAATGGAGGGTTTACTACCTACCGTCTTACTAGACTTCAGAGTAGTCAATTGTATTTTTGCCCAACAGGTTAACTTTCAGAGGCTGAGTGACTTGTCCACAGAGTTAAGACTATGGGTAAATGGTCCTAGAACCATCATATAATTAAATAGTTGGTGTTACCTGCCTTTAAGGTATTAAGCACAGTCTCTATGCTCTCTGAGATGACTATAAAGGCCGCCATTTATGGAGTGTCTACAATGCACCAGTGCTCATGTGCACTCACTCTTTCTCTATTAACCTATTTAATGTTAATCAGCACCCCATGAAGTGGGTATTTTAAGGTTCATTTTGCAGATGTACAAACTAAGGCACAGAGAGGTTAAGTTACTTGCTCCAGAGTTAATGGCAGTGGCAGAATCAAGATACAGACCCAGGAACTCTGGCCCTAGAGCCTAAGCTCTTTATCAGTGAACTATACTACCTTTCTCAGGATATGATTAAGTCCATTCCATAATTAAGCACCTGATTCCATAATCAAGTACTTGGGCACCAAGCATTCTACTAGAAACAAGCATCTATTCACACAAAACCACCACCAGAAAAAACTGCTTGTACTCCACCCATGCTTAATCTGGCAATGCATGCTGAATATACCCCAGGATCCTACCTGCTAGCTAAATACTAAGACAAAAATCCAAATATCAAGCCCTTAAGAATAAAGTCAAGAAACTGACACTTTTCTCAACTTTGATAGAAGATAGTGCTTCTGACATCTCCATCTTCTCCAACCCTCATGTGGATCCATGCCTAAAAGCCCAAGATTAAACACAAAACAAAACAAAACAAGCTCTTAACAGATCACAAACCTATTTCCTGGGTAGGAAGATACAATAGACATTCAACAAGTCAGTCTATAAATTCCTATTCAGAATTTTGTACTTGCATTCAAGGAATAACTTATTCATTTAGATCAATACTACCAAAACAACCAACCAGAAGCTAGTTTCTCTTTGTTCTCTGTTCTATCACCTTTTAGAGGGTGGTAAAAATACTTACAGGCAAGCTGGAGGGTCTTGACTGAAGGCTCAGGTTCATATCTTCTTGCCCTCCCTTACTGGAGGTCATTGAGGGGGCTGAGGATGCCTGAGACCCAAATGAATCTTGAGATAGCTCCTAGAACAACAACAACAAAAAACCCCCAAAGCAGTGAAGGCCTGGTATTGAAAAACCAGGCAAGTGTACTTCAGGGTTAAAGGGCTATGGGACTCTCATGTAGGGGAAGCTGGGTGCAAGAGAAAGCCCAGTTGCAAACAAAATTATCTGAGGGCAGAAAAATTCAAATTGTGGCTCTTAAGAATGTCAACAACAGATGCTTTCTAACACAATTGTCACCCTATAGAAAGCTTTTCTTGAAGTTAAATGCTAACACCTGGCTAACTTCAAGTTAAACTTACTAAGAAACAGGACTGCCTGGCATGGTGGCTCACGCCTATAATCCCAGCACTTTGAGAGGTTGAGATGAGAGGACTGCCTGAGCCCATGGGTTCGAGATCAGCCTGGGCAACTTGGCGAGAACTTATCTCTACAATAAATAAAAAAATTAGCGGGCATGGTGATATGCACCTGTAGTTCCAGCTACTTGGAAGGCTGAGGCGGAAAGATCACCTGACCTCAGCATGTCGAGGCTGTGGTGGCTATGAGCGTGCCACTGCACTTCAGCCTGGGCGACAGAGTGAGACTCCAACTCAAAAAAAAAAAAGAACTAGGACAAATAAATTTTAAAAACAACAAAAAACTCATGCTAGAATGTCTGCATTAAAATGAATACTGCTTCCTTCAAAGATAACACTTTGGGATGAGATTATTTATTCCAACGATACTGCCAATACACAAACTCTTTAGTAGACTTGTCATCAGTCAGCCATTTTTCCTCTTTTGGCCTTGTAAAGAATAAAGCCCAAATTGCTATTTTTAGGCTTTATTACCTATATCTGACATAGCTCCAAATGAATTTTTGCTATTTCCCAAAATGAAATCCACCCTCAAAAAATAAGATTTGCCACCACTGAGACTATTCTAAAGAATGTGATATCAGCTCTGATGGCAATTTCAAATGAAGGGATTCAAATATTTTGAGCAACAGCAGAATGGAATGGCAGCTGGAATTAATGTACAGTATAGTATAGCCTCCCAAAGTGACTGTTTTGAAAAAAGATCAGCCTGGGCAACATAGTGAGACCTCATCTATACAAAAAAAAAAAAAAATCAGAAAATTAGCTGAGTATGGTGGTGCGTGCTCATAGTTACAGCTTCTCAGGAAGCTGAGGTGGAAGGATCACCTGAACCCACGTTGAAGCTGCAGTGAGCCAGATCGCGCCACTGCACTCCAGAGCCTTGGCAATAGAGTAAGACTCTGTCTCAAAAAAAGAGAAGAAGAGAAAAGAGACCAAACTTACTTGAATGCTTAAGTTCTGATATGTTAGTTTAAGAAAAACAGTCATACAACTTCCCATTGCTCAATTTCTTCATCATTAAGGAGAGCTACAGGTCTTTATGCAGTAAAGGTTATGCCTTTATTAGTTCAATCAATCTAGTTAGCATGTTTGCCCAGAGTTTAATTGGTCTTTAAGTGCACATTAGAGAAACACTTTCTATGGCAAAATTCTCATGACACCAGCCCCCAAGCTGTCTGTGGTCACACACAGGTAAGGGCAAGAGGCGAAGACAACTTACCTGTGGTGGAGGGAAGCGCTGCTGGGAATAGGCAGTTTGCTGGGACTGCTGAGACTGGGGCTGAGGATATGCAGCCTGCTGGGAGAGCGTCGAGGGTGCTGGCTGCTGAGGTTGCTGCTGCTGGTAAGGAGACTGAGCCTGTGGCTGTGAGTAGGGGGGCTGGCTCTGGGGGTGCTGTTGTGTTGTAGACTGCTGGGAGGGGTATGGAGTTGGGGACTGCTGATGTGGAGGCTGGGAAGGCTGCTGAGAGTATGCAGGTTGAGAGGACTGGAGCTGTGGTGGCTGAGACTGCGGCTGGGGCTGATATGAAGGTTGGGCGTGAGGGGTCTGGGATGGTGGCTGTTGGGAGTAGGGTGGCTGCTGCTGCTGGGTGTGAGGACTTTGCTGGTTGTAATATGGAGTCTGGCCCTGTTGACCATACCCGCTTGGGCCTTGTTGTCCGTAAGGAGGAATCTGTAGGAAAGGAAAAGATACTTTTAGCACTGACTCTCCTAGATGAAGTAAGGTAAGATATTCTGACAGAAGCTATGCCCTAAGGATGAGTATAGGAAGCAGGCAAGCCAAGCCTCACACTTAGAAGGCTGAGGGTTTTTCTATCATCCCTGTCTAAACTGAGCCAGGAAGAAAGGCCAAGCTGGGTTATTAGTTGGTTTGTTTACAAGTGAACTATATTCATCCACTGAAAATTTACACTACTTAATATTTGGGCAAGAGTTTAAGGGTACTGTTTTCACCAGTGAGTATTCTTTTTTTATCATATCCTAGACAGTTTTTGTAAGTTAGGAATCTGTATCCTAACCACAATGAATAATCAACAGGAGCCTAGCTCAGCCAACTAAAAACCTAGGGTTTAGTAATCTAGATTGTACAAATCACTAAACTACTTTGGTTCTCTCTTTCATTTAGTGTTCATTCAAAAAATATTTGAGAACCTACATGATTACTTGTACCAGGCACTATTTTAGGCACTAAAGATATATTTGGCAAGGAGGCAAAAACAAAACAAAAAATTAGCCCATCTCTCCTCTATTTTCTCACTGAATAAAAAAGTGATAGCATCTCACTTTCTATATAAAAGGGCATACTTAGAAGTAGAGTTTGGAGCCGGGCTCGGTGGCTCAGCCTGTAATCCTGTGCTTTGGGAGGCTGAGGTGAGTAGATTGCCTGAGCCCGCAGGTTCGAGACCCGCCTGGGCAACTTGGCATGACCTCATCTCTATAATAAATCAAAAAATTAGCCGGGCGTGGTAGCGCACACCTGTAGTTCCAGCTACTTGGAAGGCTGAGGTGGAAGGATCGCTGGAGCCCAGCAAATTGAGGCTGCAGTGGCCGGGAGTGTGCCACTGCACTCCAGTCTGGGTGACAGAGTGAGACTCCAACTCAAAAAAAAAAAAAAAAAAAGGAGAGTTTGGTTTTATAGTCTGTCCCTCACCATTTTCAGTGTATCACTCAAACAGAAACGGTAGAAAATTCTGTGAACACAAAAAATGACAATAAAAAGATAATGGTGTGGATGGTCAGACAAAAGGAGATGGACGAGGGGAAATCTTAGCATTTGTAACAAAACTGTTAGCATCTTTACTGTTCAATGTTCCCTTTTTCTTCTACTCCCAGTAACACTCATTTTGAACCAAATGGTTGATATGCTGGGCCTTGAGAAACATAAAGGGCCTCTTCCATCCCCAGGGCACATGGTATGAATGGTTTTCTTAGTAGTAGCAGTGGATAGGTGCTCAGCCACTGCCTTTCATCCCACTTCATTCAGAGATCACCACTCAGTGGGTGTAAGCAGGCCAGCTAGGTCAAGAGAAAAGAGAGATATGTACAGCCTGTGTCCAGGCAACAGTTTCCTTGAAGCACACATGGGATGGTGCCCAAAACTTTGGCCTTTTTAGTAACACACTGTAGCTAATGAAGCCAGTTGGCCTATGTTCCTGTCAAGAAGCTTGGAAGCCAAGGATACATTCTGATTCTATAGCTCACAGACCAGATCTTGAACAGCAACAAGGGTCGAGGTAATCAGAGTCACCATCTACCTGCTGTGCATAAGAAAGGCCGCCCATGGCACTCTGCGCCCGGCCCTGCATGGTCATCGGGTACCGCTGAGGGGTCTGGGACCCATATGGCTGCCCTGGGTACCCATGTCCTTGCTGCGGTCCTGACGGAGGTCCCTGTTGCTGCGAGTATGGGTTAGTCCCGCCATATGGCTGAGGTCTCATCTTGCCCATCTGATCCATCGGACTGGATGGCTACAAAATAAAGAGGATTTCATTAACCTGAAGCTTTTTGATGGCTTCTGGCCAGTATGAATACACAACCCAAGTACACAAGTTTTTTGAGGCTGTATGCCACAAAGGAATTCAGTTACTATGAAAAAACAAGGGGATAGACCCACTAACCCTGGAGTAAGACTATTAACCCTGCTCAGAAACTTGATTGTGCCATGGGGAAAATGAAAATACCACCTATTTGTGAAAGCATCTTGTAAGTTAAAAACTACTTTGCAATTGTAGTACTACTTGAGATCCAAGGGACAGGCAAGGTGTGGAGTGATTAATATACACACACACTCTATGGTATAGAAATCAGAAGAAAAACCCCTCAATTGGGAGAGGACAGTGCTGCAATGCACTGCTATAACCTTGTTAACACCAAAATTGACTCTTCAATACTATGGCTGGGAATTTAAACACACAAGCACTCAGATATTTCTATTCTTCCAATAGTGGAAATGTCTCCTTACACATCTATAGCCTGTTTACACTATGGCACAAACAGTTAAATTTATGCTTTCTTCCAAATGAGCAAAGAGGCTAAGTTACAGTTGTTGAGGGAATAGTAACTCTGAATTTAGAGCATTGTGTGTCTCAACTGAAAAGTTCATCTCCTTTAATATTCAAGAGTTTGAGGATATGAGGAATATAGAATATTTGTTTCTTTAAAGAACAAATGGTAGGTAGGCTGTCATGGGGAAAAAAAAAAAGAACAAGAAGATAGAGAGGTACAGCATAGCACCAAAAATGAAAGCTCAAAGTTCAATTCACAGGTATTTGATATAGTTTTTTTTCCAGCATTTTGTGAAGCAACAGGTTCAATCAACTTATTCACTTTTTGATGCCTTTATCCTACTGCAGCTATGTAGGACACAATTCTAGGCACACTTTCCTATATGTATTAGTGGTGTGGAGGAGAAGAGGAAGTTTTTCTAATCATCTTTTAGAGACACCCAAGTTAGTAAGTCTGGGCCTGATAAAACTTGAAAACTGAATCTTAAGTTGGGGGTAGGGGTAAATACCAATACTCTGTGCCTGAATATCATTAACTCTCAAATGAAGAAGTTTGGTGGTTCATTAATTTTTTTTTTCTTTTCTTTCTTTTTTTTTTTTTTTTTTTTTTGAGTTTGAGTCTTGCTCTGTTGCCCAGACTGGAGTGCAGTGGCTGCTTCCGGCCATCGCAGCCTCGACCCACTGAGCTCTAGCAATCCTTCCGCCTCAGCCTCCCAGGTAGCTGGAATTACAGGCACGCGCTACCATGCCCGGCTGATTTTTTGATTTACTGTAGAGATGAGG
>CAUYQG010127818.1:0-33851 GCA_963574415.1 Tarsius wallacei
CCTTACCCTTACCAGTGAAACCAAATGTAAACCTGCTCTTGGTGCCAATCCTGCATGGAAGTAGGTCCAGGGTGGTGGGGTGGGGGGGATGTTCTGGACACAGGAGAAGCCCCAGTTTCTAGACAGGGCTTGATTATGGAAAGTCGGGGAAACCCAGAAAAGAAGTTTTGGTCGAAGCCTGTGGGAAGCTGGACACCATGGGAACTTTTTCAGTGGGGAAATGACAATAGCAAGACAGGTTTGGAGAGAAAGTGCCTGGATTTGGGGATGTTGTAACTTGAGATGTGAAGGAAAGACCTAGGTAAATGTGGTGGTGTTGAGAAGGACTGTGTCTCAGAGGTAATTTACAGGGGAAAAAATGTTGAGATGTGGAGAGTGATCTGTCATGAGAAGGGAAAGAACTTGACATTGAATATGCCACCAGGGTTTGGGCCAATAGATACAAGAAGGAACTGGTCTGGAAGGAGGAAAATGAGTTTTGTTTCGGCTATTTAAGGAAATGACAAAAGCCAGGGCGGTGGTTCACATCTGTAATCCCAGCACTTTGAGAGGCAGAGGCAAGAGTATTGTCTGAGCCCAAGGGTTTGAGACCAGCCTGGGCAATTTGGTGAGACCTTATCTCTACAATAAATTTAAAAATTAGCTGGGCGTGGTGGCACGCGCCTAGGGCTCCAGCTACTTGGAAGGCTGAGGCGAAAGGCTCGCCTGAGCCCAGCAGGTTGAGGCTGCGGCAGCTGTGTGCACTCCAGCCTGGGCGACAGAATGAGACTCTGACTCCAAAACAAAACAAGAAAATGATGAGAAACCCAAATAGAGCTCAATGGTGGGGCTGCTGCCTGAACCCCTGGAGGCAAGATCTGCTTAGAGGTGATGACTGAAAGAGAGTATGAGCCTGGAAAAACATTCTCTTTGAGAGAGTGAAGAAAGGAGAGCAGGGGCCTAAAACGGGGCCTTGGACTGGAAGTTGGAAAGGAATCTGTGAAGGAAACAAAATATTCCCTGCCAAAGACTCCCTTGTCCTATAGTATGCCTGGCTGCATGCTGCTCGGGGCAACACAATCATTGCTACCAAAATGCCTCCAATTCCAACTTGCTTCTGAGAGAAGCAATGCAGGGCTGGAACATTATTTGACTAACCCACTTTGATAGCTAGTGTAGGGCACAGTTTCAAACATGGCGCCCTCTGTCATGCCGTTTCCTTGTTATTAATTGTTCAGTCTGATGCTTTAAAAGGGCCTTGGGTTGTCAGACTTAGCAAATAAAAATAGAAATAGGATGTCCAGTCAACTTGGTCAGATAAACAATGAAAAATTAGTATAAGTATATCCCAAATATTGTAGGGTGTATACTTATACTAAAAAATGTTGTTTCTCTGAAATTACAATATATCTGGACATTCTGTTTTTTTAACTGACATTCCTTCTTCTATCCTCTGATTCCTCTTCTGACCTCAACTCTAAGGGGAGCAAGATTACTTATTTTCTTGACTGAAAGGTCCCGTTCCCTAAGACGCATTGCATTCTCTTTTTTGCTTCCCTCCCAGTGAATCAGATGGTGTTATTCGGAACCAACAAGCAGTTGTTCTGTAGCCACCATGTGCCTGATAGGACACAAGGCATTTTTACACATACAACATCAGTGGTTTGCAATTTGTTCAGGGGATACAGCACCTGGAAATCAGGTACTTTTGGCAGAATATCATGAATTTGAAATAATAATTTTACCAGTGATTTAAACAATATGATGGTATTTGCCGGCATGCAATAAAACTGTAGTAGAAAAACACATATATCCAAAGTAGAATATATATATATATTTTTTTTTCCCCTGAGTCAGTATTTCATCCTGTTGTCCAGACTGGAGTGCAGTAGCATGATCATGACTCACCGCAGCCTCCAACTTTTGGGCTCAAGTGATCTTTCTGTGTCAGCTTCCCGAGGAGCTGGGACTACAGGTGCATGCCACCACACCCAACTTAATAAAAAAATTTTTTTGTAGGGATGAAGTCTCGCTATATTGCCCTGGCTGGTCTCAAGTGATCCTACTGCTTCAGCCTCCCAAGGTGCTGGGATTAGAGTCATGATGAGAAACACAAGTAGAAACCCAGCCTCCACTGATATTTTTTGAGGCACAATTTATTGAGCTATTTAGTTTTGTTCTCTCCTTGTTGTATTTTCACTTCCCCCATTCTTGGGGAACCAAACCTTTGTATTACAAGGTCCAAGCACAATTTGTTGGTACCCAGAAGACAACCTTACCTAATGCTTTTTTTTTTTTTTTAAGACCCTTTGAGTAGGATTAAACTGGGTGGCTGCGGAGAGGAACTGGGTGACCGCGGAGAGGAAGTTGAATTGGCTTGGTGTTGGTGGGTGAGGAGTGGGAGATTCCATAAAACTAGGAAGAGGTACTGGCTTTGGGATTTCCAAGCATGGTCTTGGACCCTGAGGGGGTCTAGAAGAAGACACAGTGGCATACAAAATTATTTTGAGCGGAAGATATTGGAGTTTGTAAAATCTCTTATCTGCCTAAGAGCAGAGTCTCCCAAAAGAACTCAGTTGCCATAAATCCCCTCCCTGGAAGCAATTCTAATCTTATCTTTTGGGAAGTAAGAAATTGGCGCACCACACCCAAACAGATATTGTCACAAAACGATCATATCTCCCATTTATTCTCCTATGGGCCTATTTATCTTTCCAAAAAATCATTTACTTTTCCACAAATGCCTTTCCTCCCCCTTTTCTAAGAAGTTGTTTGTTTTCTCAGAAGTGCTGCTCTGCTCCTCCCCATCCTCTTTTAGGATAGCGTATAAGTCCCGAATTCTAACCATTTCCTTGGTCATATTTCTTTGTGAATTTCAGTCAATGATCTACACAATTAAAATAAAATTTTTTACCCCTTCTGGTTGTTAATCTGTCTTTTGCCAGCTTAGTTTGCACATCCCCAATCACTGAACCTAAAAGAGAAGAAGAAATTGTTTTCCCCAAGTGCCTCCTGAGGATTGTGGCAGGTTGCCTATAGAGTAGGTGTAAGGGTCCCATGGTGGGTTTGTGGACACAGAGATTACAAGAGGGCATCTCTGAGTTCTTTCAGAGTGGAATGTTCAGATCTTCCAGGAAACCAGTGCTTAACAGCAGCAGCGAGAGAAGGAGTGTTGGCTATGATGGCAGCCTCCGTAGCTCAATCGCCTGGTACGTTCCTTCCCGTCTCCTTGCTTCTCCATGTCCTGGTACCATATTATAGCACTCACACTGCCATGGAGGTGAGAAAGAAGCTGCAGTAATGATTGAGACTGAATTTGCTACCAGCCAGGCAGGTGGGGACCAGAAACAGAATAAACTTATTTATTTAGAGTCAGGGTCTCACTCTGTCATTGAGGCTGGAGTGCAGTGTCATGATCACAACTCACCACAGCCTCAACCTCCTGGGCTCAGATGATTCTCCCACCTCAGCTTCCTGAGTAGCTGGGGCTACAGGCATGTGCCACCATGGCGGGTCATTTTTTGATTCTTGTGGAGATGAGGTGTTGCTACGTTGCCCAGGCTGGTCTCAAACTCAAGTAATCCTCCTGCCTGGGCCTTCCAAAGTGCCAGGATTACAGAGGTGGTAGAGCCACCGCACCCAGCCAGAAACAGAATGAATTTTATTCAGAAAAGTAGAAAATTCTATTCGTGCCTCTTTGTGTGACAAGCATTCCTTATTTTTGCTTATTCTTTTAGTCTGAGAGGTCACAGGCATTACAAGCTTTAAAAAAATCAATTGGAGAAAAGCTAACATTGAGAAAGTTCTACCCATTAACTTAATCCCACCCCCCACCATGGAGGTTATGAAAATATCACCATTTAGACACATTTTAGCAGCTGAACACCTCAGTTAGTCAGTGGCATAGGAATGCAGTTAGGAAAACTATGTTATCTCATAATATTCAGTGCACAGGATGCTGACATTTAAAACCCAATGTCCAGCATAATACAATGACGTTATTTATAGATCAACAAGGATCTAGGACAAATGTGATGCATAGGGAGAAATCAAAAGAAGGAAGGGGCAAGCCAGACAAATCTGAGGCTGAACTGAGGAGGAAACCCCCCAGCAAAAGTCTGAGACACATGGAGCTTTTGTAGGGTTCGCGTTTAGCAGGAAGTGGAGATGACTCACTTATCCTGTTGTACTTGCCCTCTGGTTCCATTGATCCCCTCCAAGGTTTTTAAAGCCCTGATTTGGGTAGAAAAATCACACAGCAAGTCAAAGAATGACTGTGTTCTGTTTTCACACATCTGTATTTTTTGAAAGTACAACATGGTTGTACTTCTCAATATCTAAATCTGACTAGGGCCTGGAGGCTGGTGCCCTCCCATGGCAGTGCCCCTGGGGTGAGCTGACAAAGACTTCTCTGTCTCCCTGTGTCAACCTGGACGAAGAGGGGGAACCTCCTTGTCATGTGTCCTGTTGACAGGAACATTCCTTGAATCAATATTCAAGAACAGCTCAAGCTTCTGTTTATCAGTCTTGTTAGGTCTTCAGGAGAGCGAGAACTTTCCATGATGCAATAGGGATAAGGTGAGCGAGATAAATCCTTTCTTTCTTTCTTTTTTGTTCTTTTTCTAATTGCTACTTCCTGGGGTCATTCCTTTCCTGGATGGGCCTCCACTTCCCTCTCACCACCAACTATTAAGATATAAAAATTAAAGTGTGAGATCCTGGCTCGCCCTTTCCCTATGAATGGGATGACCTATGGTAATGGAGAGAGGAAATGCAGGAATGTGAAGAGATGTGTGGTCCTGTCTGAGAGTCCTGAATCAAGTGGCATGTGTTCAAGGGGCAAAGATGGGGTCATTTATAAATGAGTTTCTTTTCTGTGTTTTAAGTCTTTGTTCATTATCTCATCCATTTAGAAAACCAGTTTAAAAACGGAAAATCAATCTGAACTGAACTTTCTCCTCCTAAATCTTCATGACTTTTCAGGTGACAGGATGCAATAGAGATAAAACTTGGAATTAGCTTTTAAAGAGAAATGAAACGGAGGGTATAATGTCTCTATTAAATATATGAAAATAACAACAAAAACCTCATTATTCACCTGGCCTGGCAAATAAGGTCATGCTTTTTTTTTTTTTTTTTTCCTTTTCTGTCCACTCTGATGTTTGTCGGAGGTAAACCAAAAACTGGTCCAGGGGCCATTCCTGTGGTGTTATTGGTTAGGAACTTTTTAACAATTTCAAGTTCTGGTGAAATGCTGTGGGTACATAAAGACAGAATTTTGCCTGAGTTGAAGGGGCTTTCCTGGGAGGTAATGTATTTTGTGGCCCAACACTTCATTACTTAGCCTGTAGATCTGGTTTCGTTTGAAAACAAGCCCTAAGTCTGGAACTTTCCATGCTAAGCGTCCACGTCAGTTTCAAGAAGGCCTAGTAAGATGTAGCTGAGTAAAAACAATACTCAGTATGAATGGTTACTGCTGTTCTTTCTCACTGGGAAGGCTGGCGACGTCAAGGATAAAATGACCTTTTCATGTAGTGGTGATGTTTCTCCACGTCTTAGCCTTTTCATCAGAATGACTGTGGCCACGTGAGGGGGAGAAAAGCTTTTGTGGAAAACCTGGGTAGAGCCGTAATTGGTGTCCAGTCATCTCAGAAGTCTTTATGTGACTTCCCGCAGTCGTGTCAGAGGGGATAGGAATGCTTCTAATGTTTCTCTTTGGATTGTGCAAGTAAGCAAGTCAGCTCTAGCATTTTCCAAAGAGATTGACTTAAAATCCCTGAGTATGGTCCTTGGGTATAATTTCCCCATCTCCTACAGTCCCCACCCAAAGAAAATGCCTCAAATAGATTGGATAATCCCAGCCCTTTGGAAGGCCGAGGTGAGCGGATTGCTTGAGCCCAGGAATTTGAGACCAGCCTAAGCAGCACAGGGAGACCTTGTCTCTATAAGAGTTTGCATGTGCCTGCAGTCCCAGCTGCCTGGGGTGGAGGTAGAAGGATGGCCTGAGCCCAGGAGGTTGAAGCTGTGGTGGTGATCGAGCCACTGCACTCCAGGGTGACAGATTGAGATTCCAACTCACAAAAAAATAAAAAATAAAAAAGAGGCATGTGGTGATTCCCTTTAACCGTTCATTTGTCCCCAAAGTGTGCTACACAGAATTTCGACACCCTCTCTTCTCCTTTGGTTTTCTAATTTAAGTGTGATAAGTAGCAGGCAGCCGAGTGAAAAAGAAAGACCCAGGGATTTCAAAGCAAAAATAGAAGGCTGGTGGCAAAAAGGAAAGGCTTCTCCTCTCACTTGGCTGGCCCTCCTCAGTGGTTTTAACTGTGAGACTCCCTGGAGTTTTACATCAGCGCACGGTTCAACCTTAGAAGATGTTGCATCAGATACAACAACTTTGGCCTGCTTTGTTTGTATTCTCCATGGTGAATGAAGTATTAATAAATGGCTCCCTGCAGAAGTTTGTGCAGCCCACACTAGCAAACAAATTGATATGTAAAATTCTTGGAGCCGTGTGGATGTGATACCATATTTCCTGGTGGATATCTACTCTCCTTCCTGCAGTTTCAGAGGAAAATCAAGGAAAATATGTGACTGACATAATTCCTCATTTTTCCTTCACCCACAGACTCTTTGCTTTAAGACAGCAAGTAAAGCCACAGGTAGATAGTTTAGTGAGTAGATTATCATCTTTCCAGGAGCCACAAAAAAACCAAGAGAGTAGTCAGTTGTTTGCCACTGAGTAGGGAAAGCGGAGAAAGATGCTGATTCAAGCCACCTTCTCGGATCCAAAATACGAAGGATTGTTGAGCTGAAGGCAATTAAGGAGAAGCAAATGCAGGGAAACTCTCTGGCCTCCCTCTATTTGCCTAAGAGCAAGACGCAGATTTACAAAGACAAAAGGTACCCTGCCTATCCCTTCTACCAGAGAGAACAAAGGTTAATCACTGAACACAACTTTGGACCTTTCTTGGCTTGGAGATGGTACCAGAAGAATCTACATTAACAAGTGTTACTAACTAGACTTTAGTGACTGTTTATTTGCCTTCTACAAGTTGCTGCCCCTAGAAACTCAAAGTACTTTTCCTTTAATATGTCATCTTCCTAAAAATTGACTGTTCTTTGTTGAAGATGCTGTAATGCTAAATAAACTAGAATGCAATGCCACCTCTTTGAGAACTACTCATTTTTCTGGGTATATGTGACATATTCAGGTTTATAAACCTTGGTTTGTTTTTCTCTTGTTAATCTGTCTTTTGTACTGCATCCATGCCACCTAGTAACCATGAGATTCACTCCTCCCTATACTGCCTCTCGCCGACTGCTGGCCTGCCACCTTTGAGCTAGGAATCAAGAGATTGTGGCCTTTCACGGGTACCTCAACTTTAGAACAGATACAGACAGGGCCCCGGGGTGGTAGCATTTGTCTAGTTCACCTTTACTGGGTTAAAAGTGTGTGAGACAAAAGTGAAACTTGAAAGTTAAGAAACACCTGAGTGTAAAAACTTTTCTCTTGGCCTTTATATTTTTCTTTCAAACACATGTAATCTCCAGAGAACTTTACTTAAAGAAACCTTCCTCCATAAGTAGCAGGGAATAGCGTGCAGAAGAGTGGGGGAAAAAAATGTAAGATCTATTCAGCTTTATTGATTTATACCTGGTCTTGCTCCAAAATTGTTGTTAGCTGCATGCATAATTAACTCTGTCAAGGACTGCTGTGTTACTTACTCCAAGTCCTCTTTTCTGCAGTTTCATCTATGGGCCTTGGCATATCCAAAGGTGAATGAAGATGGATTTAAGTCCTCACTACTAAGCAAAAGGCCTCCAAGCAAGTGATAGTGGACAGGAGAATGATCTTTGTCATTTTTTTCCTTTTCTTTATTTTTATTATTGTTTTGTTTTATTTTTTTGAGTTGGAATCTCACTCTGTCATCCAGACTGGAGTGCAGTGGCACACTCATGGTCACTGTAGCCTCGACTTGCTGGACTCAGGTGATCTTTCTACCTTAGCCTCCCAAGTAGCTGGAACCACAGGCATGCACCACCATGCCCAGCTAATTTTTTGATTTATTGTAGAGATGAGGTCTTGCCAAGTTGTCTAGGCTGATCTTGAACACCTGGGCTCAGGCAATCCTCTTGCTTCTGCCTACCAAAATGCTGGGATTGAGCCACTGTGCCTGATGAGAGTGATCTTTGTTGGCAAAAAAGTATTGTTACAATTAAAGAGATAGCAAATGAGCTGACTTTGTGCTAGAAAATGTTGGGGTTCAGGACACACTACCTCAAAATTTGGCACCTTGGCATTTGAAAAAACAGCAGAAGCAGGGAGGCCACTCTCACCTTTCTTGCTCTCCTTTTCCCATGAGGCAGGTCAAAGATCCTAGGAAAGATTCTCTGACTTTCCCCTGAAGAAGGTCATAAGACCTTCCTCATTCAAGAAGTGCCCTCCCTCTACCTGGAGAAAAGGAGTGTCCTTATCTCTGAAGACAAGGAACACAGAGAAGAATCTGGGCAGACAGGTCTCGCTAAGTTACTCCAATTTATTACCCTTAGATAAGACCCCCTCTGTCCAGTTCCACTTCTCTATGACTAGCCACTTCTTCATCAAACCTAGTGTAACACAGATTTCCTTGTTTCTTTGGGCCTTTATTTCCTTAAGAAGGTTCTCGTGACATGTAAAACTTACAAGTATGTTTGTATGCTTTTCTCTTGTTCACCTGTTGTTTGGTATAGGGACCTCAGCCATGAACCTAGTGATGGATTGCAAAAGAAAATCTTTCCTCCCCTACAACGTAGTAGCCCACTAGTGCTTTTTAATGGTGTTGAACTTCTGTACCATGTTATTTGTTGATGAATGTTGGGGATCTAGAGATAAAAAGAAGTGAAGAAGGGTGCAAAGCCAATAACATGGCCAGTGCATTTGGCCAGTTGAGGCTGGCCAGCTTCAAGCTATAACTGGACCTTGTTAGCGGCACAAAGAGATGGGCAATTCTGGGGCTGCCTCCACTCATCTGTGGGTGCTGCTGGGCAGTGTTCTCAGAATGATCCTTATCCCAGATTTTATTAAAGAATTCTAGTTTTGATGGCCAGCTTTCTAGGTACTTCAGATGACAACTGCAATCCATGACTGCGAAAGCTATGCAGATACTAGGGGAGGTTGAGGTGGTTACAGCTTTTTGTGACTTAACCTCCCTTTTCTCCAAATCCTTATTTTATTTTCTCTCCCTAACTTATTCAATCTCTCACATAAACACAAAAAAAATTGCTTTGGGTTACAATGGAAAAGAATTTTGGAATTTTTCTGACCTGTCTTATATTTCCCTCTAATCGTTTGTACCTAAAATGCAGAATTCATTTTTTTTTTTTCTCTTTTAAGAGTATGGAATGAAAAAGCAGTAACTGGTCAAGGGGAGATATCACTGAAAAATCAAGATTCCCAAAGACTTTTCTTTCTCTGCTAATGTTGCTAAGAAGAATGTTCCTGTAGAGTGATGGTAACATACATTGACAGACAGCTGATGTGTGATCTTAGCAGCTTCATTCATTGGGCAGCCTTGGTGATCATTATATTTCTCTCTCCAGGACACTTGACTCATTTACCAGTCTCATTCCTGGTGACGTGTGTGCTGAAGAAAGCAGCCAAGTGCCAGGTGGGGTGAGAGGCCAGCTCCCTGCCAGTAGTATTTATTTAGAGTAAAGGGGACAACGTTGAACTGGCATGAACGAGCTTTATGGAAGGCTCCCAGGAAGGAGCCAGTCGACAGATGGCAAAATAGACTCAGGGTACCATTTTCCACAGGGGACTGTGCTCAGGGCATTATAAACACATCACCCTGTGTTACCTTCACCCTTGCCTACCCAGCGGTAACTCTTGGATTGTGATTCTTTTCCCTTGTATTTGCAAGGAAACAGTTTCATTTTGAGAAAACTAAGAAGAGTACCATCACATCGGCTTCCACTGGCCTCTTGCTTTTTCTTGATTCTCTCTGTTCTTGCTCAAAAGCCCCACATCTCGGGTTTGAATCTAGGCTGGTGAATATATTTTGCAGGAGATTATATATATCTAGGGTACTGCTCCTCTTTCATCATTATTCACTTTTTCTTTCATCAATTTTCATTTTTTTTGGTTCTGCTTTCATCTATATAGGGGCGTCTCTGCTGACAAGGTGAACTCCTTAAGAAGTTACATTTTATTCCCTTCTTTTATTAGAGTGGGAGTCTGGACTCATAGGACTAATTAGACCATTGAGGAGGTGATGGGTAAAGTCCCTACAGCTTTCTTCCTTGATAGTGAAGGGGAAGAAAAATTACTTTTTCTTTAATTCTTATAGGTTCTTAGTTGGAATGGACCCCTGCAACAAAAGACAGATTAACAAGAGAAAAGCAGAAACTCATTAACATGTATATTTCACATATATCCAGAAAATGAGTAGTTATCAAAGAAGTGGCTTTGAATTCCAGCGTATACAAGAAAGGGGGAACCTCCCCCCCAAAATAATTATTTTTTGGAGGATGGACCCTTTGTAGCCCCCAGGCTTCCCCAGGTAGGTAAGTGTTCTAGGAACCCATTGGCATCAGTGTACTAGCTAGTGCTGTTGTGAAAGGCTGTGTTTGGCTTCAGTGAATTTTTTTTTTTTTTTTTTTGGAGATTCTTTCATCACATTTGCCTATTTTATGATGGGTGATTTACGCAAACAACCTACGCATACCGCACTGAGTGTTTGGCAGTTTTGGAACCAAAATGGCATAACCTCAGTCCCCCACCCTTCCTATCCACCCAGTCTTGCCCTGAGTGATTTTTGTTTTTGTTTCTCTGGAGGAAAAAAAAGTCCTCAAAGGGAAATGTTTTGCCAGTGTGGAAGAGGTGAAACACAAAATGGCAGAAGCACTAGAGAGCATCAAAATTGATGAGCTCAAAAACTGTTCTGAGTACTAGAAAAAGCATCTTGACAGGTGTATTGCATCACTTAGAGAGTACTTTGAAGATGGCTGAAGTTTAAACATGTAAGAATAAATACCCGATTTTTTATAAATAAATTCTTGGTTTTTGTGGATCCCCTTCATATGGCATCTTCAACAAATAACAGTCAATTTTTAGAGAATTGACAAGACAAAGAAAAAAGACTAGTGTCTCTAGGGACGGCAAGTTGGAGGAGGGTGAATAGCCATCAGATAAAGCTTAGCTAGTAAAGCTTACTCATGTAGATTCCTCTGGTACCATCTCCAGGCCAAAAAGAGTCCAAAGTTGTCTTCAGTGGTTTAATCTTTGTTCTCCCTGGTAAGAGAAGATATAGGCTGTCTTTTGCTTTTACACGACTACAAGGAGGGCAGGGAATTTTCCTTTATCTGCTTCTAAATTGCTTTCCACTCAACAATCCTTTATAGTTTGGGGTGGCATATTTTGGTCTCCCACAATATGTAACTTGAGATTATTTCTGGAGACAGAGGAGGCAGGCCTGTTGTGTTTTAAAGAGTGGTATTTATACATATGTAACAAAGAACATATTTTGCTGACTATTTTTCACTCTGTGAACAGGTGGTCTTGCTGTGGGGCACTTCCTTGAATCTTTAATCGTTGGTTACACATCAAAATGTCTGTACTGCAGACAGAGAGACAGCATGTGTGAAGATGGGATGGCAAGAGAGAACTGAGACATTCTGGGGTGAAAAGTGGTTGGAGCACCTGGAGCCTGGGGTAAGAGAGGAGACAGAAGGCTCAGAAGAGCGTGTGAGCCAGATCAGGAAGGGCCTATAGCCCTGCAAAGCAGTCTGGGCTTTTTCTTGAAGGCTAAAGGGAAACCTCTGAGAGATTTTAGGCAGGGAATGACCAGACCATATTCTCATTTATGAAAGACAGTGATGGCAGTGGCATGAAGAATGGCTGTGAGGGGCACAGGTGGTGGACAAGGTATCTGATTGGGAGGTGACTGACATAATTCTCAGGAGGAATGGAGAGGGTCTGAACCAAGTACGTTAGAAGATAAATTTGAAAGCTATTTAGAAAGTAGAACGGGTGCCCCTGATTTCTATCTTTTTTCTTTGTGAATGGACCTTACATGTTATTAGGAGGAATAAAGGGCCCAGCTAAAAACCTAAGTCTTCCAGACTCCCCTGTAATGGTGGCTGATGAGATATAACCTAAGTGATGGCCTGGGCTTCTGGAAGACTTTTAAAGGGGGCTTACTCAACTGGAAGTGCCTTCATTGCCTCTTCCTTCTTTGTCTTTCTTTGTGTCTGGAGCAACCATCTTATAACCATGATGTGTTTTTAAGGATGGAAGTTTTGTAAAAAAGGTGGCAGAGAAGAAATACAGGAGTCTAGTGACTTGAGAATATGGCAGACCCAACGTACCAACCTTGGACTCCTGAACCTCACACTAAATGAGAAAAAATAAATCTTTTCTTGTATCTACTGTGATTTCCATCTGTTTCCATCTAGCAGCCAACTGCAATTCCCATCTGGGACAAATGTTGATAACCTGGATGTAGGAAGTAAGCAGAAGGATTCGGGGATGGACCCTAATTTATTGCTTGACTGACAGGGTAGATGATGGTGCCAGTTGCAGGATAAGGAATGGAAGGAGGATTTAGGGAACAGAATGTTGCATCTTGTTTTGTACATGTTGAGTTTGAGAAATCCCTACAATGACCAGTCTATATCTGGGAAACAATGGGATATAGACCTGGGCTAGAGATACATGTCTAGAAATCATCACTTTATGGATAACAGTTGAAATCAAAGGGAGTGTATGAGGTCACCAGAGAAGGCAGCTGAGAAAAGGGATAAGGACAGAGCTCAAGGAGCCCAGCACTTGAGATGGTGAGTCCATGAGCAGGCCTGGAAAGAAGCACTCAGAGAGTAAGTACCTGGAAAGAGCAGTGTTATGGAAATCAAGGACATTTGGAGGTCAGGGTGATCACTAAAGTCACAGTGAGGAAGAATTAGGAAACAGGAGAGAAATCAGGAAGAAAAATAGAGGATTACTTCTTTCTACAAAAAGGCTACTCTTAGAACCATCTACCCACAGAAAGTGGCTACAAGTTCAATTTGGATCATGGCACCAGCATGCTTGCAGTTCTGTGGAGTCTTGTAATATCCTCTCTCCCACCAATTGACTGATCTCCCCAAATGTATCAGATGATATGTTTTATTTAAGATCAAAGTGAATCCATGTTAGTTAAATATTCATTGTAAGTTATTTCTTTATAAAGAATTTTGGAGGAACCCCACATTCTAAGAGGTGAAACACAATCCTGAGACTGGATTCTGTGCTGTCAATTAAATACATCCTTAAGAGAGACTTTATGAAAGACTCTGATATATTAAAAAAAGAAAAAAGACATTTAAAGAAGGTTGGGGGAAAAAAAAGACAAGGCAGGGTACAAGGATGCTAGTCTGCCCTGTGTACTGTGGCAGAGATACCAACAGGACATACTTCTCCAATGATGAGATCCCTATACTGGTGGACTCTGGTCTTTGCTGACTGTCAAGTTGAGCTATTGTGGACTGGATCCATCTTTTGTCTTTGAAGTCAAAGTAGGATGATGTTTAGGATTGTTTTCTGAAACTTATTTTCTTAAACTGAGAAGGGAGGAGTATGTCTTCTGGGGAATGTCCTCAGATTGCATCAGCCAAGAGCTCTGAGGACCAGTTCTCTCTCTGGTCCAGGTCTCTCAAGGATGCTCAGAGAGCCTGTTCAGACTCCAGGCACCTTACTGCTTGGAATGATAAAAATAATTGTTTCCTATCTAAAGGACAGTTGAGTGGGAGCTGCGAGGTGAACTCATTGCTTTTGGCTCTCTGAGAGTCAGTGCCTTCCCTGGGGAACAGGTAATAGTCCTCATCCAAAAGATTTTAATTGGGAAGAGATCTCACTTGGTAGCTCCAGTCTCCACTTTGATAAGAATTGCCTTGTCATTTAGGAGCTGTGGCTGTTCCTTGGCCCATTAGGCAGCTCCAGGAGAGTCAGCAGCCACAGGAGTGTTAAAGAACACTCTGAACATTTACTGGGAACTCACTGGGTCTAAAGTTTCTTTTTAAGATGCCACACAGTGACAAATTCAAGATATGATATCTGCTCTTGAGTTGTTGAAACTCTCAATTTGGATGTAGGTTACAGAGAAAGAAGGGAAGACAGTCTAGTTTGAATACATCACTTTTAGGCTAAATATCTATGCACACATGCTTATATAAACACATAATTCTTCCTAACCCTGAATTGTACGCCACATCTTTTAAAAAAATGTAAAAAATAATCTGTCAAGTGTCTAGAGAGGCCATAAAACTTCACTTATCCAGTGGTCACGTCTTCAGCCAGCTCAGCTAGCCAGAAAAAAGCTAAGGTCTCAGAGCAGACACCTTTGATTTTTTTGTTTTAAGGTATGACACTTTTTTTTTTTGAGTTGCAGTCTTTTTGAGTCGGAGTGTCTCACTTTGTTGCTCAGGCTAGAGTGCAATGGCATGCTCACAGCCACCGCAGCCTCGGCCTGCTGAGCTCAGGTGATCCTTCTGCCTCAGCCTTTCAAGTGGCTGGAACCACAGGCGCATGCCAGCATGCCTGGCTATTTATTTATTTATTGTAGAGATGAGGTCTCACCATGTTATGCAGGCTGGTCTCGAACCCCTGGGCTCAGGCAATCCTCTCACCTCTCTGCCTCCCAAAGTGCTAGGATTATAGGTGTGAGCCACCGCGCCCGGTTTAAGGTATAATTCTATAGTTTATGTGCTTTGTTTGCATTGTTCCAAATTCATTTTTCCTTATTTTGGATATATTCTAGATACTTTTCCAGAACATACCAGATGAGAGATGTGAAGATGAGCTGTCCCAGGCAATGTCAAGAGACTGCCAACAAGGAGAAGTAATTTCTGAGGGAACTGATGTCACAGCAATGGTTCTTGAACTTGTCTTACTACATTAGCAGCGTCACCTGGAAATCTTTCATTAATTTTTAAACCTAGGCCACTCACCAAATAGATTAAATATTAATCTCTAGGTATAAGCGTGAGGGGGGTCGGGGTGGGAAGGTGGTGATGGAGGAGACACAAACATTGGTATTTTGGGAGCTACCCAAGTGATCCCAATGTCCAGAGAAGGTAGGGAGTCATTTCATTGAAGGTTGAGGAAGAACACGCAGATATTTAACTGTACAGTATTCGGCAGCCATTTTGTATAGGGGCAATTATTCTTCACCATTTCTTTTTTCCTTTCATTTTAGATGGTGTCTTTCTATGTCATCCATGCTAGACTCAAATTCTTGGGCTCAAATGATCCTCCTACCTTAGCCACCATGCCTCACTACTCTTCACCATTTCTAAAAAGCATTTGCACCTTTCTTGGGTGCATGTCCTGAACAGATAGTATGGAAATACTTTCCTTCCCTGGTCACTGGGAGCCACTACAGTCTCTATATTATAAATATAACCCACATGAAAGGTCCCTTTTCTGTCTCTCAGGGTTTGTCCCCAAGGATTCTCTGGAAATGGAAAGTTGGAAACCTGTGGACCTTTGAGATGGGGTTGTACTGTAGTCCTCTTCCCTGTCTTCCCTTGAGTTACAGCCTTCAGAGAGGAGTTCCTTGTCGCCTTGTGCAGTGTGATCTACAAGAGGCTTGGGTCACCTTCTGCCTTTGACCAGGGAAGAGAATGGACACCCCCACTAGTCAGAGGATATTACACATCAGTACCACACCCACTCCGCCACTGGACATTTCTTTTCACTTTCTACAGCTTCTCCCTTTTATTTCTTCCTATCTCAGTGTTTAGAACCCTCTGTTACTGCACTCTGCTCTCTTGCACTTGTAACTCCTCTCTGTAGAAAGAAGGGTGTCCCTGTTTCTTAATCCATTCTTGGGTCCTAAAAATTTCACAGCCTTAGGCATTTGTTGAGTGTAACCACTTTTCTGTTCTTTTAAGCTCCTGGGGTTATAGCAGAAGAGGAGGTAATCTCTGCCGTGTGGGGGTGGGAGGAAGATGGAGAAGTGGGGGAAAGAGCGGGGGCCCAGGATTTCTCCCCTAGTTGTAGGGATGTGTGGGATGGATGGGGAAGGCAAATGGGAAAGGAGAAACCTCAGGTCACCCTGGCACAAAGACATTGTCCAACAAAGAATGCTTCCTAAAAAAATGTTTATACATCATGGTAACTTGTAAAAGAGCAAGCTATACAATTTTATGTTCAATAGAACACATTTTTTATTAAGGCAAAACTCCCTAAAAATGGATGGGTAAAAGTCTGGAAAGAGATACACAAATGTTAGTGGTGCTTGCTTTTTGGATGGCATGACCACAGGTGATTAGAAACTAGTTTTTCCAACTTTTCACAAGAAACATATTGTTTTTCTAATTAGAAAAAAAGCAGTATGTCCACAGTATTGCTCTTGAGTCAACACAAGCATTTAAGTTTTTGTTCATTACTCTGTGTACAGGGTAGAGGCAGGGGAGAGGATAATCTATTTTAGCCTGATCTATCACACAAGGCAGTAGGAGAAGTTCAGATATAAATTCTCCATCCCCTAAAGGGGGCCCAACTTTGTTTCTTGGCCCATGTAGGGAATGCTTTCTCTTTGCTGACTCTATTTAAAACGTCTGTCATGTAACATGGCGCTTAACACATAAGTCAGAGCTCAAGGAATATTGGTCAATTGGATGAATTAAATAAAATATGGATGCTTAGAGGCAGAGTGTTGGTTATCTAGAAAAATCTGTTTATTCCCCTAAATAATTATTATAAATGACATGATTTCTGCACAAAAAAATCAGTGAACATAGACCAAGTCTACTGTCAAAGGACAGTGGATGTGAGCCATCTATTGAGTTCAGACTCAGAGGATGAAGGAAGCTGCATAGACTAGTAAAACTTATGCAGGATTTTGAAGAAACCAATGGAAATTTCATGGAATGGGGTGAGGATGTTCCAGGCACATGGATTGGCTTGTGCCAAGATCTGATGGCCACAGAAAGGTGAGCATAGAAGGAGGCCAGGTTGTTGACAGGAGCAGATGGCCTGGGCAAGAAGGATCCTGGCAGGGGTCGCTGCTAGATAGAGCGGCTTAGCTGGTGAGAAACTCGTAGACAAAAAGATTAGATTTCCCTCGGGTATCTGTAAATGCAGAGATTTTGCAAGGTTTTGTGGGAAAGTGTACCTAAAACACATCGTGCTCTCTTATCCTTCGTCTTTGGCAAGGGAGAAGAAACTTCTTCCAGAGATGAGAGCAGGAGGAAGCCTGAGCTCTTCCCTGAGTGATCACCCTCATTTTTTTTCTCTCTCACCAGTTTTCCAGGCAGTCATAGAGGAGGTAAATGTCATAAGACAAACATGGATGAGAAAGCTGCCTACATTCCACAGCTGCCGTGTGACCTTGAACATCAAGGAGGTGGAAGAATTTATCCCCCGACCATGGTTAGTAGAAGGGTCTTCCTTTTTCCTTAGCCTCTACCCGTCCTCACCCCTTGTTGAAATTTCCTCTGTTGACGTCTTTGTTCCAGATACCCATTGTCCATCTGGCTCTTCAGCACCAACCTCTTTCTTTCAAATGTTTTGTGTTTTCTCAGCAGACTACCTTGACAGAAGTTCCATGGCTTCCCCAACAGTCCTATACCAATAGCTGCCAACTCTATCTGCACCCCTGACTTGTCTCCTGAGCTTGGCCTCTCTACTCTCAGACACCTGCTGGACACATCTCACTAAGTATCTTTCAGGCAACTCTATCACAACACGCCCGAAGGTCAGTTCATTTTCTTCTCACCCCAGATCTCTTCCTTTTTTGATCCCTGCCTCGGTAATGGTCCCACCTTCAAACAGAACACGGGTTTGCCTTTGTCTCCTTCTTACTCACCTCCACGTCTAGTCCACCATCGCGTCTTGACTATTCTACCTGTGACATGTGTGTTGGCTCTCTTGGTTTTTCATGACCTTTGTGCCAATGTTATCCCTTAACCTCTTCGTGCTGGACTAGTGTGTTAACTCCTGCCTTCGATTTCTCTCTATCTCCCCAGTCTATTCTCCTCATTTGCTGCCAGAATGATCTATCTGAAACAAATTGGATCATGTCAGTTTTGCTGAAAAAGTATTCAAGTCCCCGGCTGCCCTTGCTTCAGGATGGAGCTTCTCAATCTGGCCCAGAATTCTTTCCTGGCTCCATCTCTCATCACCTGTGCTCCTTCCTTTGCACATGACCTCCCTCCACACAGAAATATTTTCCATGCCCCAAATACAACCTGGCTCCCTTCTCTACTTTTTTAAATTCCTGTTCTGGTCTTTCCCTCATGCCCTGCCCTCAAACCCCATCTACAAAATAACATTATGCACATGGGTAGCCACTGCCCAACTCACCCTTCCTAGCAGTGCTCAAGGCTCCTTATCTGTGAAGCCTTCTCTCCTCCATTTTTATGCTCTGGTAGAGCTTGTGCAAGGATGATTTATGTAGATAGTTCTCACTCCTCTACAATATCAATTCTATAGAAGGCAAGGTCTGAGTTTTATTCATCTTCATAGAACCAGACCCTAGCATAGAGCCTGACACATACACACACATACACACACGCGCGTGCACACACACACAAATCCTCAACTGTTTGTTGAATGAGCAAATATATTCTTCTTATATATTTTTTTCTTTCAGAAAGATATCATTTTCTTTATCATTTTATCCCTCAAGGTTAAACAATTAGTAAAGTATTCTTATCTCCCTCCCATCTCCTTACATTTGAGAACTTTCTTGCCTGGGGTGGGGGTGGTGGTGAGGAAAGAGCTACAAGGGAGAGACACTCCTGGCCTTTTGTCTCCACCCCTCTACCCTGCTTTCCCCAGTAGCTGCTTGGTTTTGTAAACCCCATGGCTCAGCCCTCTTGTGGGGCTGTCCTCTGAGGCCCTACAGTAAGTGACCATGGCTTCCGAGGAGCTTGCACTTGACTAGGCCTGCCTGTGACTGGGTGTGTGGTTTTAATAATGCTTTTCTTTGTGGTGGGGGCAGATATTAGAAAACCCATCTGTTTCCAGGTCTAAGCTTCATACTCCAATCGGCTTTATCAGAAATAAAGCAGATATTTTGATCTCCATCTGTCTGACGCTGAGTCTCTTAATCGGTCCCAACTTGAAACTGAGTGGGGGTTGGAAAGAGAATTGGGACAGAAATATTATTTTCTTTTAAAATCTCAATAGTTATTCTATTATTCCACAATTAAGATATCAGGTGTTACTCAAATCTCAGCTATTTGAAGGAATCTTAAGCCACATAGGATTTTGGAGAAAGTTTTTTGCTTTATAGGGCAAAGAAGTACCTAAGACAGAAACTTGTACGTGGCAAATGCCTTGTGATATTTTTGTTTTTTGAGTTGGAGTCTCACTCTGTCACCCAGACTGGAGTGCAGTGGCCGCTTGACCTGCTGGGCTCCGGCAATCCTTCCACCTCAGCCTTTCAAATAGCTGGATCTACAGGCGTACGCTACCACGCCCAGCTAATTTTTGATTTATTGTGGAGATGAGATCTTGCCAAGTTGCCCAGGCGGGTCTCGAACCCGCGGGCTCAGGCAATCCACTCACCTCAGGCTCCCAAAGCGCGGGATTACAGGCTGAGCCACCAAGCCCAGCTGCCTTGTCCTATTTAAATGAATGAATAAAGGGGTTTGTGGGCAGTCAGTTATAGTTTAAACTCACGCACCCTGAGGCAAGAGAAGAAACAGATTTTCCATTTTCATCTATCAGACGGGCAAACACCAAAAAGTTTAATAATCCACTGTGATGGAGAGTCTGTGGGAAAATAACAACCTCATATGTTGCTGGTAGGAGTGTACTTCTTTAAAAATAATCTATGTGAGGAATTTGGGAGCATCTATTTAAAACTGCAAATGTACATGGCCTTTGACCCAGCAATTCTGTTTTTAGGAATTTATATTACATATATAAGCATGTGCAAAAGGACATTATATATAAGAGTTTATTATCACATCATTTATATTAGCACAAATTTAATTTTTAGCTGTACAGAAGAAATGAGGGCACTCTTTATATACCAACATAGAATAATTTCCAAGATATTCATAAATGGAAACAATTAAAGTACACAACATGGAGTATGTTGTGCTAGCATTAAACGAGACAGAGAGAGAGAGAGAAAATGCATTTGATTGTAATACTTTTATCTGAAAATATACATTGGAAACTGATAACATTGTCTGCCCCTGAGAAGGAGACTCAGATGGTTGGAGGGACAAGGCTAGGTGGGAAACTTTAATATATACTATTTGTACCTTTTGAATTCTAAACAATGTAAATTTTCAATTAGATTAAAAGGAATATGCACATATACACACAAATATATGCATTTTGACTTTTATTTTTATTTATTTATTTTAGAGATGGGGTCTTGCTACATTGTGCAGGCTGAAGTATAGTGGCTATTCACAGGCATGATCATAGCACATTACAACCTTGAACTCCTGAGCTCAAGGATCCTCTTGCCTCAACCTCCTCTGTGGCTGGGACTACAGGCGCATACCATGGTGCCTAGCTTGACTTTTATTTTGATTGAAAGGAGACCTTTTTATGAATTAAAAGGAAACTTGGCATTAATTTCCTTAGACAACAGTCTCAGAGGATAATTCATGAAACATAAATTATCAGGATGCAGGCTAAAAGGAATAATTATTAATGTAGCACCTTGGTCAGTGTACAGACTCAGGTTAGATTCACATTCAGTCTCTGGTACTTTCTGTGTGTCTGTGGGCAAGTTATCCCTCTTAACTTCAGTTTTCTCTTCAAATGAGGGCTAATGACCATACCAAAGCCCCCGGTCTGTGATGAGAATAAAATGAAAGAATGCATATATAACCTGCATGACACCAGGTCTCCATGTCATCCTGCCTTAGCTTCTAGTCACTTCCAAAGAAAAGGATGAGGTCACAGAGAAGCTTGGCCAAAAGTAATTCAAGTATTCACTGTAGTTTCTTAAGAAAATTCCAAGAGGGTAGCGTATGCACAAGGAATGACTGCACTTTAGAAAACTTCTTGGCCTTCAACTTGCGTCTACCTCTCACTTTCAACAGAGTAGCTGTACGTAAAAAACTCTCATTAGTCCACTCTTCCATCCAACCAAAAACTCCTCATGTTCATCTGCTATGCTTTCCTGGAGTTACTTTTTTTTTTTCTTGCCGGGGGTTCTCTCTACTGCAAATATAAATCTCCTTGCTGCTCAGGCTTACAGTATTTTCTTCCAAGCTGTGAATTTAGACCTACAAGCTGAGGATATGGGAAAATGCCAAGTGAACCAAGTCAGAATTTTACTAGTAGAAGTGGAGGTGGACAAACATAAGAAGGGATGGAAAAAAGGCTTTAAAAATATTCCTATGATAATAATTTTTAATCGCTGTTACACATGTAAGGAACTTATAACATTGCCTGGCATATTATAAGAACTCAATAAATCTTAGCTATTAATATTACTCATAATAACCACTTTCCTACAGCCTGATAGAAATAAGAACGGCTGACATTTACTGAGAGTCTACTATGTATCAGCACAGGTCCAGCACTTTATGTGAATTCACACTTGTAAGCTTCCCGACAACACCATGCTGTAGGTCTTTTTATAGGTCCCATTTTATAGATGAAGAAACAGGGTTAGCGACTTTGTTGGAGTTACAAAGGAAGAGGGAGAGTCAGGCTGTGAAGCCAAATCTGTCCCCAGTTTCCATCTGAGCCACCATTTGTGTTGCCTCTAATTCATGATCTCTGTTTTATTTTTATTTTTTTGAGTTGGAGTCTCACTCCATCACCCAGACTGGAGTGCAGTGGCACACTCACGGTCACGTCAGTGTCAACCTGCGGGGCTCCGGTGTTTCTTCCGCCTCAGCCTTCTAAGTAGCCAGAACTACAGATGTGTGCTACCGTGCCCGGCTAATTTTTTATTTATTGTAGAGACAAGGTCTCGCCAAGTTGCCTGGGCTGGTCTTGAACCCGCAGGCGTAGACAATTCACTCACCTCGGCCTCCCAAAGTGCTGGGAATACAGGCTGAGCCACTGAGCCCAGTCAATTTCTATTTTAATGTGATTTTCAGGGACCCAGCCAATCTGATCCTTTCCTACCAGAAGTTTTCTGAGAGTGGTCCTCTACTAGTTTTCACACCTATTAATGATCCCAGATGACAAAGTTAAGTAAACAGTAAGGATGGTGGGCACCTTCATGTTCCTGGATAGACAACGTAGCTCTTTGGATGCCAAAAGTTTCTAGGTAAGAAGCAGAGAAAGGCTGTTACCAATAAATTCTCAATGAATGCATTTGATGGTTTTCTCCAATGCCTCTGCAATTGCCTACCTGAGGAAAACCATGATGGCCAGATAAGTGAAACACCCTATTCTGGGGGATGTACTAGAATATTTGTTTAAAGTTGCCAGTCCAACAGGAGCCCATGTAGTGCATTTGTGTACCTTAATGGTTAGCTTGGCACTGAATCTATTAATTCAAAGGGAGGCAGTGGGCAGACCACCCAGAGTACAGGGTTTTGGCTTAGCTTTGGGTTTCATGTTAGAATTGTTACATGCAAAGTGTGAGAGTCCTCAAAGTCATGCTTTGCTGAGAAGGAAAAGCGCTTCCCAAATTCCAAAAACCTTCCATTTGCATATGAAAAGTAGACCTTGGAGGTCTGTGAATCAAGTGTTATTATTTTAAACCATGATGTAAAGAAGAGAAAATCTGACATGAGGAACTTTTCCATATTGCTGGAAATAGAAAATCCTTCTAGTTGAGGGAGGAAGGGCTTAGGAGACAGAGAGAGAGAGAGAGAGAGAGAGAGAGAGAGAGAGAGACTGAGACGAACAGAGAGACACAGAGACAAGCACACACACACAGAGACAGACCAGACTAGGCAACATAGCGAGAACCTGTCACTACAAAAAAATAAAAAAATTAGCCAGGTATGGTGGCGTGTGCCTGTAGTTCCAGCTACTTGGGAGGCTGAAGTGGAAGAGTTGCCTGAGCCCAGAAGGTTAAGGCTGCAGTAAGCTGTGATTGTGCCACTGCATTCCAGCCTGAGCAATAGAGTGAGACCCTGACTCAGAAAACAAAACAAAAAACACGAACTGAGAGAGACAGAGACAGAGACAGAGAGACAGGGAATAGATGTGTTCTAGTTTCTTCCTCAGAGTTCCAACCTCTTGGTGAAGGGGGAATGTGTGAGGTGAGGAAGTGGTAGGTAGTAAACACATCTCAGATAGGCTGAGAGATCACACAGAGCGGCTGAACCCCATTCCACACTCAGAGCCAAAGGAGATCACCTCTGGCGGTGCCCCAGGCTGAGGGAGGATGCCCCACAGAGAAGAAAAGCAATGTGATGTGAAGAGCAGTGAGCCTTGCGCTGTGATTCTACACCTCTGCGGGAGACATGGACAACAGCCAGGGGGCAGGTGAGGCAAGCCGGCTGGGGCTGTCACCAGGGGAGGGGCGGAGTCTTCCTGAAGAAGAGGGCTGGAAGGTGGCTGCCGGGTTGGGATTTGCAGGGAGCTGCAGCCTGTCCCTGGGGCACCTGCGTGGCCAAGGCACGCAGAGGAAGGCTGCCAGCAGGGTGAGAAGGCCGAAGGCCCTGGAGCCATGACCAGATGGTGAGCCACCCAGAGAAGAGACACAGAGTCGCACTTGGCTTGGGCCCTTCAGTAACTACATCGGCAAGGACAGAGGCTGATGCCCAGGCTGGTGCAGGAGACATGGTCACGGGAGAGAGCATGACCTTCCTTCCCACTGCCACGAGGACGCCCATGCTTCCCTCCACACCTGGCAAGAGGGGTTGAGCTGAGTCCTTCAGAAAAGAGAGACATTGCAGAATGAGCATTTACCCACAGAGACTGTTTTCAGCCACGAGAAACTGAGTTCTTTCCTCCCTGGCTTCCAACACAAGAGCTGAAATTGGAATTTCTGAGCAAGTTAGAGAACAATGTAAAAAGTGTGTGTGTGTGTGTGTGTGTGTGTGTGTGCGCGCATGTATACACTCATGCATGTAAATGTTGGCCTGGTGATGTTAGGAGGAAAACAAGTGTTATAGGCCAAATTGTGTCCCCCCCCAAATTTATACGTTGAAGCTGTAACCTCTAGTACCTCAGAATATGACTATATTTGGAGATAGTCTTAAAAGAGGGAACTAAGTTAAAATGAGGTCATGAGGTAGGGCTCTAATACAATCTGACTGGTGTCCTTATAAGAAAAGGAGATTAGAGGCTGAGTACAGTGTCTCTTGCCTGTAATCCCAGCACTTGGGAAGGCTGATGTGGGAGGATCATTTGAGGAAAGGAGTTCGAGATCAGCCTGGACAACATTGCAAGACCCCATCTCTTAAAAAAAAAAAAAAGACAGGTGTGATGGCACATGGAGGCTGAGGTGGGAGAATCACTTGAGCCAAAGAGTTCGAGGCTGCAGTGAGCTGATTGTGCCCCTGCACTCCAGCCTGGGTTGAAAGAGCAAGACCCTGTTCCAAAAAAAGAAAAAGGGGGAAAAAAATAAGGGAGAAGACAGACACAGAGGGAGGATATAAGGAGCAAGCCAAGGAGAGAGAAACCAGGAGAAGCCAGTCCAGCTGACTCTTTGATCTTGGACTTCTAGTCTCCAGAACTGTGAGAAAATATGTTTCTGTTTAAGTCTGTGGTATTTTACTAGGGCAGCCCCAGCAAACAAATACAACAAACAAACCTTACCTGTATTATTAAACATTAGGATGAAACCAACAGTTACAGAGATCCAGAAGTAAGTTATTGTCATCATGTAGACTGTTAGTGTAATGTGGATATTAGTGTGATGCAGATTAGAACTAAAGGAAGCAACGTGGCATGGTGGAGAGGCCTGGAGTGTTGAATCATAGCCCGCATAAGACCATAAAACAGTTGAAAACACGTGCCACTTGATTAACTTAGTTAGCGAACTTGGAATTTCTTCCCCATCATCTTGCCATACTTAGATGGTGCCAGGAGGGCAACTGCCGTATAAATCAGTCCTCCCTTTCACCACTTTCCCTCCTACCTTTGAAGAGTAATAATTCATGCTGGGCAAAAACAGAGTGATGTGATTTTATCAGTGGCGCTATCTGTGTCCCCACCACAGGAGGAGGTGATGGATGGTGTGGGTGTCAGCTAGGGGGTGGAGAGAGAGTGGACTGGATGATGGAGGAGGAAGGCCAATAACAGTTTCCACCTCACCCCAGGGAAAAGAGGAAAGTTGAGAGATTTGTTGTGGCCAGGACCATTTCCTCCTGTTCTCAATAAGCCCTGTACTCCGAAATATCTTTATAAACAGGCTTGTTTTTATCTTTCCCTACGATGCCAGTTGCTCTGGTCTCTTAGCACGGCGACAGACACTGCTAGACTAAAAACCCCATGTGATTTATTATATCCATAAATCACAGAGTCAAACAGTATGATTCAATCTCATACTTACAGCTAAGAAGTCAAAGGGTGTTCGTAATCATTTAAATGTAGAATTGTAGTTTTGTGTCAACGATGCACGATTTTGCACAACCTGAGGCCAATGTGAATGCTCTAGGAAAATTGCGTGCTGTCACCTCACACAGCCCCCTGGGGCTCTGTGTCCCTGGGCCTGTAAAGATGGTACCTTATGAGGCTCAAAGGATGTCCCTGTCACATTAGCCTTTTTCTCCACTCTTCCTCTTCAAGGTGGGGACCATATGGACGAAGAAATTACTGTGTTGTACAATGAATGTGGCCTTGGATCAGTTACTGGCCAAGAGGTCATTCTTACTTTGTTCCAGAAGAAGTGACATTGCAAGACACCATTAATTAAAACTTCATCTGTTTTGTGATAATCTGCCCCCTCCCTTTGTTTTCCTTCTCCTTCCCTGTCATATCAGCAATTAGTTAAACGATGCTGCAACGGTGATGCTGCCACTAATTAATTTCTCCTCACATCAATGAAGACCTTTGGCTAGTGGGGCATCATAAAAAATAAAAAAAGGTCTCAAACGCAAGCGTTCCATCTGTCCCCGATGCACTGGGATTTCCTGCAGTCGTGTTTCCTTTTCACCATCCACTGAAAAGATGGTACGTGATCTGACAGCCTTGCAAAAGTAAATCTTTTCTCCTTGAATAGATACAGCCTCGGCCTTTTTAAAAAATAATGGAATCTCAATTTGGCTCCTGAGGGTCAAAATCTAGTCTGCTTCCATTTCTAATTTAGTGTGTCTCTTAAGTTTGATTTTGTCTGACCGTAGACTTTGAGTGCCTGGCATGAGCATAAAGGCATTGCATCAGGTGTGTTTTGAGCAAGAGACCAGGCTCATATCTGTAACTTACTTTTTCTCCTAAAAGGATTCAGGTCCAATCAGCAAGTCTTTATCAAGCAGTGCTGAGCTAGATTGTAAGGGGTACAAAAAGAGGAGTCAAAAGGGTTCCTGCGCCCTGGGGAAACAAACCCTGGCCCCGGAAATTGGTACCTGAAGCAAGGGGTATAATAAGTTAAGGTGTTCAATAAGTCTGCTACAGACCATGTGAATGGTAAGGATTCAGAGAAAGGCAAAAGCATGCAGAGCTCTAGTTAGCCAAGGAAGACTTGTAGATATGAAGAGTGGACTTGGTAGCCAGGAATACAGCCATTCACTTCAGGATGAGTCTTCTAAGCTTTGTTCCTCACAAGTCTGTGCTATTTGGGAGGGTTTATATGTCCTTACGGAATACTCAGATGCACTGAGCATATGTTTTGGCTAAATGACTGCTTGATATTATCTAATCTCACATGTAGAGTGGTATAGTTTAATGACCAGTTCTGAGGGAAGTATCACAACGGTTGGTGTCTAACAAGCGCATTCTTTTGCTCAGATGCAAATGTCTATTTATTTATTTGGAGTCAGTTTCTCACTCTGTCACCCAGGCTGGAATGTAGTGACACGCTCACGGCCACTGCAGCCTCGACCTGCTAGGTTCAGGCGATCCTTCCTCCATCTCAGTCTTCCAAGTAGCTAGAACTGCAAGCTTGTACCACCACACCCAGCTAATTTTTGGATTTATTGTAGAGACAAGGTCTTGCCAAGTTGCCCAGGCTGGTCTGGAACCCTTGGATTCAGGCAGTCCTCTATCCTCCATCTTCCAAAGTGCTGGGATTACAGGTATGAGCCACCATGCCCAGTCGCAAAGGTCTTTTAATGCACACTTATTGGTTAGCTCTTATATAGCCTCTTATGGGCAGAAGAGCAAGCAATATTAGTTCCATTTTGTGGACGGAGCTAAGTCCACAACAAGTGGCCTAGTGCCACTAAGCTTCTTGGTAGTAGTGCCAAGAGCAGACTGTCTTAGAAGGAATTTGCTGAGCTAGGGAGAAGAAACATTTGTTTTTCAAAGACAAGGAAACACAAGATAGCATGATTAATATGGAAACATAAAACTTGTTTTTCCTTTATTATATACCCGAATGGATTCTTTGTAAAAAATGTAGATAATTTAAAAATGTTTAAAGAAGAAAACAAGAACCATCTATAATTTCACAACCCAGATCCTTGTATTATATAATGGATTTCCTTCATTTATACATACTAGTGTGAAAGTATCATATATTCTTCTCTAAAATCGGATTGTGGAGACTCACTCTGGGGTTTGTTCATTTGCTGATCTGGAAGGCTTTACTGGACGCCTGCTATGTGCTAATCCCAGTTCTAGATGAGGTTTCAGTAATGAACTCGACAAAGTTCTTTACCTTGTTGAGCAGACACTGGCTTGAAACCCAGGGTGGCAGCTCTTCATTCATCTTACTGGAGGTAAAAAGACCCCGGTGCTCACAATCTTCATTGGGGGACCCTATGGAGGCACCAAACATTTATTATTTGGGTGTAGCTGGTATGGTAAAACACCGAGGTGTAATCTGTTATCTTTAAATCTCATGGCTATTGAAAAGGTCATGTTGAGCGCCCTCCCTAGAATTCATCTATAATAAGGAGTATGTAGCCTGTGAAAAATACTGAAATCTATAAATTAACACAGCTGAAGCAGCTGATAGATATGTTCTTATCTCATGATTGGTCAGGAAGTATACATAATTATGGGAATAAGAAGTGACTTCTTTAGACTAAATCTTTTTTCGACAAGAAGTGGAAAATAACACATTAGCAAGTCTTGCTGCCTGAGAGCTTTGAGAACACCTAAGACCTACTTATTGGTGTTCTGCACACCTTCACGTGACGTTTGCAGCCTCGATGCAGCATCAAGCAAAAGGTAAAGGACAGATAGCCAAAGCAACCAAATTTTTGGCCTTAGACTAATCCTTACCACATAGAGACTTTCTTTGGTTATTAGAAATAGGACATGACCCCAGTGTTCCCGATCACTTGGAATATGATATTGAAAGGCTCACTATCCTCTGGGCTACTAAAGATCCTATTAATGTCACTGGTCGCCTATGGAATATTCATGGAAATAACAGCCAGTATGCAAGTGAGATTATAGTGCAACGGAAGGAGCCATGAAGGAAGCATTGGAAAAATGGAGTCATGATCTCAAAGTTCCATGTAATTCTAGAGTAACGGCTGCTCGTGAGGACTCTGGCAAACTGAGCAAACGCAGTTGGTTCATAGGATCCATCCTCAGATACTGAATTTTGTGCCCAACTTGGCATTGCAGATATCAGTGTTAGGCTTCAGAAGTCCCAGGAAGAGCATCGCTTGTGCAGTAAAGATGAAGAACAAGGTGATGTGGGGAGTAATGACTCTGGAGAAGACCAGAGTGAATCTAACCCAGACATATCTGCTCCGTCCTCTGTTACTCCAGATGAAATACTGTTAGATGAAGAAGAGGAAGATGGAGATAAGAAGAGGAAGATTGTAAGTGCGCCTAGTGATATGAATACACCAACTGTAGAACCTTCTTCTGACCTAACTTCTGGTTTTTTGGCAAGTTTCTCTGATGTCAGGATCTTGCCAGGTTTCATGATTGTATCTCCTGAGGCTACATTGGATGGGAGGGGGGAACCTGGGGAGGCTGTAGAGTTGGGGGATGGAGATAACTTAACCAAGGCGTCACTGAGTGATGAACACAAACCTGAACAAAGAAAGAAAATTAAGAGGAGGAATCAAGCCATCTCTGCCACAGTAAATGATGCTGTTGATGAGGCAGCTTAAGACAATTTACTTGTCTTAGTATTCTATGTAGCTGTATGATTTTTGAGATCATATTTTTAGAGTTGAATTTGTTTGTTTGTTTTTGAGTCAGGGTCTTACTCCGTCACCAGGCTGGAGTACAGTGGCATTATCAGGGCTTACTACAGCCTCAAACTTCACGGCTCAAGTGAGCCTCTTGCCTTAGCCTCCTGAGTAGCTGGGACTACAGGTGTCTGCCACCATGCCCAGCTTTTTCTTTCCCTTTCTTTCTTTCTTTCAGAGATGAGGTCTTGTGTTGTTGCCTAGGTTGGTTTTGAATTCCTGGTCTCAAGTGATCCTCCTACCTTAGCCTCCCCCAATGGTGGGATTACGAGTCACCATGACCAGCTTTAGAGTTGGATTTTTATTGAAAGACTTAACTTTGTAATCGTGAAGTCACATGAGAGAATTTAAGTTAGGTAGTGACTTTATCTTTAGGTCTTTATATGTTTTGGATACAAACATGTTAACATTTCGTGTATTTAAAAATAAATAGATAAATAAATAAATAAATTGGATTGTGTTGAATATGCAATTTTGTGTCCCACCCTTCTTTCTAGTCTATCATTAGGGCATAAGAGTAGAAATTTTTTAGCAGTCTCCGGCATTGGACTCACTTCTCCCCCGGTACATAGTAGGATGACATTTTTTTCACCCAGCTTGCAGGTAGGTGGAGCTATAAGACTAGTACTGGCCAATGAGCTGTTAGCCAAAGTGAAGGGGTGTCACTTCTGGGCTGGACATTGACATGTCTGTGTGGGACTCTGCAACGCGGTCTTTTCTGGTTGTGGCAACTGAGGGGTTGTCAGGTGCTCCTCTGAGAGTTTGGGTCACTGGGTGATGGTCCGAGGGAGCCTCCTCCCATCCCTGCCTGCTTAATGTCATTTTGATGTGTAGTTGTAAGGAAGAGAAATCTGTTTTGTTGAGATTTTGTTGTTACTGCAACTTAACCCTGCCTGTCCCAATTAATACATTTTCTTATGTCAGGAGTACTCTTTTGAAAACCTGATTTCAAATGACTGCCATGATTTTTCCTTATATGCATGTTCTCAATTTTATTTAGTCATCCTCCCTATTATTAGGCATTTACTTGTTTCGCACTTTTTTCCTTTAAGTAGAGCAGCAGTGCCAAATCTCGAGGACCCATCTGATGTGTTCTCACGAGACATTTTTACAAATGAAGTTGTTAGGTCAGAAAATCTGAATGTTTTCAAGACTCTGGATCCAAACTGACAAGCCTCTCCAGAGACGTTATTCTGGTTTGCACCCCCTGGGGCAGCACCTGAGAGTGACTGTTTCAATGCACTGTTGTCAGAACTGGGTCTTCAGTGCTTAAATATCTTTTGTTGTTTCCGAACAATAATTGCCATTTATTTGAATAGTCATGAGGTTGAACTTTCTCCCAATGCCCTTTTGCCTATTTGCATGTCTTGTGGATCGTATGGATCTTGGTCCGACCCACTGGGACTCTTGCTTTTTACCTCATTGATTTGTAAGTGCTCTAACATCCTAACATTTAAGACTCTTGTTGACTTAGATATTTTGATTTTTGACATAGTTTCACAGAGAAAAAAGGGACAGATTGAGATGGGATAGATGTTCCCCAATGAGAGTGAATTTGATCGTTCTTTCTTTTTTTTTTTGAATTGGAGTCTCTGCTGCGCAGGCTAGAGTGCAGTGGCACACTCATGGTCGCCGCAGCTTTGACCTGCTGGACTCAGGTGATCCTTCTGCCTCAATTTTCCAAGTAGCTGGAACTACAGGAGTGCACTACTATGCCTAGCTAATTTTTTTGATTTATTGTAGGGACGAGGTCTTGCCAAGTTGCCCAGGCTGGTCTTGAATCTGTGGGTTCAGGAAATCCTCTCACCTTGGCCTCCCAAAGTGCTGGATTACAGACTTGAGCCACCACACCCAACTGAATTTGATCTTTCAAAAGGAGGGGAAGAGAGAGATGGTAAGCAGTTACACATCCTCAGTGATGCTGTCCGAAAAGCCACCCTGCACAGAGAATGGAAGGAGGACCTCTTCAAGCATTCCTCAATGACTCAGTGACACCAAGGGAGAGTGGGTCACCATTTTCCTTCGCATGGACCCCACCTTGGATTGATGTGGACCCCAGCACATGAGAAAGGTCTGGATTTCAACAGGCAAAGCTCTCACGCCTTAGTGGAAAAACATGTGATTGGAGGTCACACTCATAAAACAGGTTTCTATGGGTACAGAGTTTTTGTCCAGTAGAGGAGGTGTGGTGTGTCCTATGCTATGAGACAGAGAAGAAAAACCATGTAGAAGTAAGGATCCACCTTGGGGTGGGAGTGGGGACAAAGGAGGGTGTTGGGTGGTAGCATTTGACCCAGTCATAAAGGATGGGTAGGGAGGGGGTATTTTGAGATATCCTTAAGTTAAGTAGGGGACCTTTACTAAAAAATATGATTCGCTGTTTATCTGAGATTTAAGTTTAACTGGGCATCCTGTATTTTTTCCATCTGGCTACTGACTTGGAAGTGGATGGGGGTGCAGGCTCTGGGTGACTTGTCACTTTGGCCTCCTGTCCCACAGGCTGGAATGGGGCCAAGAGGGTGGAGGGTTCAGAGCAGGAAGCCTGGTTGCTAGGTCTAAGGGCTAAATACTTAGAGATGCTATGAGGATTAAACTAGATAACGAATATAAAGTGACTCAATAAATGGGGGCTATCATAGTCAGTCTCTTCTTTGTGTGGGGAACGGTCAATCTACTTTAGGACCTGAAAAACAATTGATTGGTCCATGGGCTACTTAGAAACGGATTCAAGCATTTTTTTTTTTCATCCGTGAACAGACATTTGGATGCACTGTACATATATAGATGCCTTTTAGAATTCTTTCCACTCTAGTTAACTTGATTTTCTTTTTTCATTACATAGTGCATGGCCTATGAGCTTTTATACTTAGAAATCAGGGCCTCTGGTTCCCTAACTCCATTGTCTGCATTCAATTGTCGTATAAGAAAGGGAAGAACAGGTTTCTTCAGCATCCTACATTCAGATTCTGGGTCCCCTGGAGGGCCTCTGCCAGCTTTTGTTTTATGGAACTCCACACGCTTAATCTTTCTCGAATTGTTTCATGGGTGTCTGCAGAGTTTGCATTATTCACTCCAGAAGGGCAGGGACCTTGTTTTGTTCTGCATTCCCCAGCATTCAGGTCTTAGGCTGGTGAGTTGCTGGTGTTTGTCGTTCAATAAACACTTGATTGATTAAGTGGATCACCAAGGGAGCTGGGCTTTCTCCTGGGGTACTCTGCTCCTGTTAGCAATGCAGGTGCTGCATGTGGAGTTTGTATAATGCATGCCTGAATTTTTAAATGTACAGGAGTCTCACCCACCATCATGTATTCCCTTAATTAACAAACAATTACTGAGCATGTCCTAGGTATTGGTCACTGGGGCAGGACCTGGATTAGAAAGATAGACAGTCTCTGCCCTCAAGGAGATTGTAGTCAAATATGAAGCTAGAAGTCCAAATAATTAAGTTACAATAACATCATGCTGTGAGGGCGGAATGGGTAAAGGAAGAGAGAGCTAGAAGGTGAGGCTGGCCCCAAAACACATGGGTATCCTGGGCAGACATAATTTGACATTCTTCAAACTGGTACTCCTCAAATATATGTTCAACATATGATCACTCTTGATGTAAAGAAAAGCATTCTCTATTAAGCAAACTTATTTAGCTTTTCTTGTTCAAAGTAAGAGATTTATTGTCATAAATCATTGAATATGCAAGAGCAGTTTTTCGGAATTGCAGTTTTTGAAACCAGACAACTTTTGGGAAGCACATTAAAACATTTAAGATTTATATAGTCATATGACCCATGCATTGCTAGGAAATACTGCCCTGCCATGTGTTGTTTGGTTTAAGAGTTTTTGCAACTCCCAACTATGACTTCAGGCAACTGTCTCGGAAATGGTTGTTTAGAGTAACCTCTCACGTCCAGGGCAAAAATACTTCTGAGAGATGGGCCAGCGAGGAAGTAGAATGATTCAATTTTGGAAGCTGTTTATTGCAACCATCATTATTAATTTATATGCCACCTGGTATGAAAAGAGTTGACCGTGGGAACTTGAATTAATGGCATCATCCATCTAATTTATTCTGCTGATATTTTAGCTTCTCATGTTTGTTGGTGTCCTGGGCAGATGCCCGACTCCTTTGCCCTGTAGTCTGGCTCTAAGAGTGGTCAGTTTGAGAGGAGGCAGAGAAGGTTCCTAAGGAGAGAAAGTATTTAGTCAAAACTTGAAGACTAAATTAAATTTTTCCTGGAGGACAAAGAGAGGTGAGGGGGCAGGAAATAGCATCTGGCTTAGGGCTAGCACGTGAAAATGCACAGAGGCAGGAAAGACCATGGCATGTCTGGATGCCTCTAAGCTGTCCAGTGTTTGCAGGTCACCAAGAGTATGGCATGGTTAGAGGACAGGAGGCCAGGCTGGGTTAGTAGCCGAGAGCCAGTACACAATAGGCCAAGGATAAGAGTTTCCCCTCAGCCATGATTAGGAGCTTCCCCCTATAGTTCAGGCCCTTTTTAAAAAAAATTATTCTCCCCCCCACCTTTTCTGTTTTTGAATTGGAGTCTCACTCTGCCACCCATGGTAGAGTACAGTGGCATGCTCACGGCCACCATAGCCTCGACCTCCTGGGTTCAGATGATCCTTCCACCTCAGCCTTCCAAGAAGCTAGAACTATAGGTGTGTGCCACCATGACCAGCTAATTTTTTGATTTATTGTAGAA